>JANTPZ010122261.1:0-13877 GCA_025593235.1 Vachellia pachyceras | reverse complement strand
TACTGTGCAACTGTCTCCTCAAATTCAGTGGGTTCAGCATCATTATCCTTGTGGATTTTCTTTCTTGAAGTGTACATTTTGGTCAATCTGTTTTATGACAAAACAATTACTTATCATGTAAAATTATTTTCATGATTTTAAACATGGTAAATTTGAAATAACTGGTGCTGCAAGTTACTGGATAATTGGCATTGGGTCTTCAAGCTTAGGCAAGCAAGAGACAAGAGTCAATCAAAACATACACTATTCTGAACACTTCAAATAGAGTAAATTAAAAACAACCCTCTAACGCACATTTTTCATTAATGAGAATCAGACAATAGATGTGAAATACGAGAACTTTCTACTCTATTCATGAATAATTCAACAGAAAAAGATTAATTTTCCCTTCAAATGAAAAACCAAACAATGTACATCTAATAAAAAAACATACACACAAATTTATCAAATCATCAATGATGAGGAATCAGAATGATAAGTATGAAATATGTGGAGTCGTTACTCTATGCTAAATTCTTGCATAAAATAACAAGACGCCTCCTATTATAACTACTTCATTGCTCAAACATTCGGGAACAAAAAAAAATGTCCTCATAATAAAAAAAGTAAAAACTACACAATAATCAACCGATATTATTCTCAATGTTAATGCAAATCCACTCAACTCTAATACACGAGGGACACATAGAGAGAACAAGAAATTCCGGGGGGGCACTTGCATTAGAGTACGTGTGAGTTTGGATTTCGAAGAGACCAAAAGGATGAACCAAAAAGTTGAATATTTCATACCGGAGGAAAATATCGTCGGCACCGGAAAATGAATGTAACAATGAGAAAGAAAGAAGCTTTCAACGTACCAAAGAGTGAGCGGAAGCCGATGAGTTCAGATCGACCTTAGCTTCAAGCTTTTGTTCGGCTTCCAAAAACCAGAGTGAGAGGAGGCGCCAGGTAGGTTAACACAAGGCTTTATAGAGCAACTTCAGAATCTGCTTCGCTGTTGCCCTAACTTTTGACGGCTCATTTTTTTATTCGTTTATTTAATAAAAAGCATTATTCGTCCATCGTATTTATTAAATTTTAACTTAAACTAAAAAATACACAATTTGTGAATATTTGTTTCCAAAAAATTTATTCTTTAATTTATTTTATAAAAATTATAATATATATGGCCAATAAATCTATAGCATATTAGGTATTTATTTTTTTAAAATGTTTAATTTAATATATATTTGTGTATGCATCATGCTAAATACCTGAGATATTTTTTTTGCCAAAATATACCTTATATAAATATAAAAATGCTAAATTACACAAGACCTTTTTAAAATTTTGATCATATAAAAAGAATCCTCATAATCTTCAAAATTTAATAACAAATCAATTCTCCTATAACTTTTCCTTGTGTCTACTCTTTCATAACACCTAATCACCTACTATCCTTAATATAAAAGCAAGTAAACTTGTTTGAAAAATTAAAAAAGTTAAATTAATTATTTAATTATAACATATATTCTAAAATATACATGTGTATCATTAGATTGTACATTAATTTATAAGGTAAATAATATATTTTATGAAAAATAATAAATATACTAGTTAATCAACTTCCTTAATCTCTCTAAAAAAGTTAATTGATGTTTCTTTCGTACTATTAACTCCCGAAATTGTAATGTAGCTCCCAATTTTCCTGTTTTCACTTTTCTAATTTTAACACTCTTGCGCCATGATTAATTGTGACACTTAACAATTAATTTTTTTTTTTAGAAAATTGTTGAAAAATATACCAATTAGTTAAAGGTATTTAAGAATCCAGGTTCTTGAGTAAGTGCAATTCTTCTTGTATGCTTTAGTTATATGCAAATATCTTTTATATAAACACAGATAAAGATAAGCAAGTTACACATCCTATAATAAGTTGCACATGAGGTTTTAAAACAAATTTTAGGTACTTTTGATAATATATCTTGCAATGAGAAATCGTTCAGCACTTTTCTTTTCTTTTCTTTTTTCAATTAATGAGGTCATCTACATAAGAAATTATTAAATATATTCTTTTTCAGCTTAAATTGATTAAGCACTATTTGTCCCATGAGGTTCTGGAAGAGCCTGTGGCTACAGAAGGCATTCTTTCTAGTTTCTATGTAGAGAGTAACAGTTTCATCTGATCTTTTCAGACAAAAATAGATGAAAGAACGAACAATAACACAGCACTATGGTTCTCTGGTTGTTTCTTTAATGGCTGTTTTGGTGATTTGTTTGGTGATGAAATGAGAGAGAACACCAATGGGGCAAAAGAAGAGGCAAAGAGAAACTGAATGGCGAGTCTCAATCTGATTCTGCAGTCCATCAAGATAAACCTGCCTGCATTCATTTGTAATTATGTAATAAGGTAAGGATGAGAATGAAAGAAATAATTATCAAAGAGGATATAAGAAGTACCTGGCAGCAAAGAGGTCAACAAGCATTAAGTGAATCCATGCAGAGGCTAAAGTCATGTCACTGGAGAACATTTTTGTTATACTGCTCAGCTGCACCAAAAGCATACAAATTTTATTACACAAATTTACACAAGGATCATGTTTTTGAGCGGTTGTAGCTCTTCTTCAATTATGTGAAGTATATTTTTCACTTATGTGTAAATATCTTACATTTTCCATGTGATTGAAAATATGTTGCACACAGTTAAAGATATACTGTAAGTGTCCACCTGGATTCTTAAACAGATTTTAAGCGTTTTTGGGGCAATAAATATTGTAATGCTAGAATATTTTTAGCAATTATTCTTTTTTAATCACTGAATACTAGTTGGTAAGAAGACTCACCTCTGGTAACAAGTATTTGCTTGCAAACAGGAGTTTAATGGTTTCAGGGGTCCAAGAAAGGCACAGAAGATATGCATACACAAGCCCAAGCAACATATATGGTATTCCACTTTCCATTGACTTTTTGGTCTGCACTTTCCCATTTTGACTCTGAATTAGATGCAGCAACTAAATATCCAAAGCTCAATCTATTTCTATATCTTCATTTAATTAAAACGGAAACAAGTCTCACTATCTATGAATTGTAAAGAGTAAAAACCAGCATGTAAGAAAATGGGAGTACCAACTTTCTCATCCGAGCAGCACATACCACGCAATTTACTTGACCTTGTATTAGTCAAACCCTTTATTTGTAGATCCGAAATTACCAAGTGCTCTTTTCCAAAAAAAAAAAAACTAACATATTGAGTGGAAAAACCCCTTAAATTTATAAATCTCACTTCTTGCATGAGGTTCCCTTATACTAGACTTATAAAGCTTCAATGTTAATCCTATCTTCCATTTGTAAATAAATGTGATTACTTAGCTAGCTAGCTAATGTCACTATCTCTTAGATTAATCCAAAATACAGTAAGAAACTTACGATGTCTAGTTTGGGAGCCATGAGCATGAGTGCGTAATATGGAAGAACAGCTACTGATCCCATTGTGAACACATTGCTAGCAAGTTCAGAGCTTGACAACCCTGCAACATAAGTAATGATCTTATCCACACACACACAATACACACGTATCAGAAGTGGATGATGAGCATGAAAGGGGTATACATGAAGCATAAACTCCACTGTGCTTTTGACCAAGTACAGATGTCACAACTTGTGACTTCAAAATGACTTTGGATCCTCCTATGAAACTCCAGTCTCTTCTCAACTTGACCCTTCTTCTACATAACTCAGCACCACTTCTTACGGGACCAAAGTCACCAATCTACAAGAAACAAAACCTTTATCTTGAGTCTGTAAAATGATTATGCATTATAGAAAGTGAAATTGTTTGTAGTTTTCAACTTTCTGGTTAGATCATATATGTATATAGACAACTTTCGCATATAAATTCCCGGTATCACTTTATGGCATACTGGAAAAGAGCACTCTTTATTACATCAAATTTAAAAGCACAGCAGATTCTCAAATAAACCAGAGATTCATACAAAACCATTCCTAAAGAAAAAGAAAGAACCCAAATCCAAAAGACCTCAAGGAATTAAAAGAACCTGCAGAACCAAAAGCTGTAAACAGAAAGTGCAAAAAATAGTCTTGGTATTGGGGAAACTGTACCTTCAATGCTAATGGAGAATAGCACAAGGAGGAGGAAGAGGAAAAGGCCATAGTTGGGAGCAAAACTAATAACAGAGTTGAGCACAAATTGATAGCTGCATAGTCCACAAAATCAAAGTGTTTTTGTTATATTTTAAAAGTTGATATATTGTGCTGTGCATAGGCACTTACATAAATGGTGGGAGTTGAGTGGACGGAAGAGAAACTAGAGCACCGAAAGCAAAGTTAACCGAATTTAGCAAAGCAACCTTCACATCCCACTTGCATACCCACCTTCTATTGTCTTTTGAATTTCACTATATTTTATTGTGAGTGAATGTTAACAATGGAAAATAATATAATCATGAAAAATTGAAATTATGTTTTTTTTCCAAGTAGGAATTGGGTTATTTTTCAGAAAATCTGTGAAAAAAAATCTATCTAAAAATTTTATTGATTAAAAAGATATAAATTCAAATACGAGTACTTTCTATCAATAAAGTTATTTAAAGTATCGGTACTTTATATCATGTTCATCCCAACCAACCTTGTATTTATATTGGTTTACCTTGTTCAATTGAAATAAGTAAACATCTTCTCTAATTTAGTCATGCTGTCACGTGATGAAAATAGTAGTGAGGATTCCACCATGTGTGTTTGGTCTTCAATTTTTTACACTGAAATATTCCCAAATGTTTAGGATTGTGGATTCCATCAAACTTTTTTTATGGCATGGGGCAGTCTCCATAATGGAATGGAAATTTACCTTAACACCTTATTATATTATATTATTTAATTCATTTTGGTTTTAAAATTACGAATAAAAAAAATGCTATTTTAAAACCTAATAGAATATTTAAAAATAATTTATTTTTATTCCTTGGAGTTTACTTGAATATATTATGTGATAGGATCAAACATTATGTTTTATGAATTAATTAAAATTCCTTAATTTTGTATTTCCTATAATACATTTCATCACATTTTTTATTAAATAAAACAATTAATAAATATATTAGATATTAAATTAAAACCCTATTTTCATCTACTTCTATGGTCAAAGGAATAAAATGAAAACTAATGTCTCAACAAATTCAATGAGTAATCTGATCTTATGAGAATTGCTCACATCACATTGAATAAAACCAAGAGAAAACTAATTGGGATCTCTATATACATAAAATTTCATTATCTATGTAAATCAAACAATTTTTGAAGCAAAGTCAAACGATATTTGACTATCAAAAAAAAGTTATTTATGGATATCAGATCAAATGCAGTATATTCCAAGGGCAGAGTTAATGAAAAGCACAACCCATAATCTATTTTTCCCATGTCAAGATACAAACGTAACACCATCTCATAAAATATGGATATAATATCTAATAATCGTCAAAAGCAAGCTTTAATAATTGGGAAATTTACTGTTGAGTCCCACATAAGGGACTTATTTATCAAATGGTCCCAAGTTTTAAAATATTTATCAAATGGTCCCAGAGGTGTTGTCAATTTAGCTCATAGTGTTGTCAAGGGTTGTCACGTGATAACACCATGCGCTGCATTGACAACACCATGTGCTGTATTGACAACACTTCTGGGACCATTTGATAAATATTTTAAAACTTGGGACCATTTGATAAATAAGTCCCTTATGTGGGACTGTACAGTAAATTTCCCTTAATAATTTATATCATACTCAGTCCACCCTACCCACCCTTTTTTTACTTATTTCTCCTTTTTTTCTCCTTTCTTTTTAATCCCACTCGAGTTTCTTTGTATATATACAAATTTTCCAAGTACCAGAGGAATTATAAATGCTCATATCCAAAGAAACATGGAGGAAGAGGCAGATTTTATGAGCTGTGCTGGTCAAGCCAAGAAACGATGTCATTGAAAACTTGAATGATTATATCGTCATGCTCACCCTCAAGGAGAGAGTGGTAAGCTTCCTTGTAAAGCTTGAGTGTCCTGTCTGAGCTGCTTGCTTTCTCATACAAGGCTTTGCTCACAGAAGGATCAGTCACAATATCAGCCTCCCCTTGAAGAATTAACAATGGCAGAGAAATCTGCAATCACACCTTTGTTCTGTGAATACCAATAAATCTCGGTTTTAAACAACATTCCTTACTAGAATTTACTGGAATATGGATAAAAGGCCTGAGCAAGTTAGCTTTTTTGCAGGTGCCAGACTGGTGGCAAGGTATGGAAATTACAGTGAAGTAATTTGTCTACCTGTTGCTGAAGTAAGCTACAGTGAGTGTGCAAATATATTCAACGTAATGTTGTTTCATACGTGTGAGAGCAGACCAAAACATACTTTCTGTCTACAACTAGCATTTTTAACCATGAAATCCTCCATATATTCACCTCCTGACATCCACATCCAAAGGCCCACAATGCCTGAATTACTTTAATTTAACCGACTAGAACATACTCAAGTCCTTAGATTTATTCCTCTGTACAATTAAATCCTTTAGCAGCTTTTCTAACTCACTACACCTTAATTCTTCCATTAGTCCAAATTGTATATTCACCCTACAACAATAAAGTAACTCAATCTGCATGAGTAACAAGTTGGAATGTTTTTGAAGGACTAATTTGTATGGAGGAATATAAATCCTACCACCGTAGCTTAAGTAGGTAAAATTTTTAGGGACAATCAAATTGTATAAGTACTTTTGCTTTTCTACTAGTAACAAAGACACAGGCACTCCTTGTCATGAAAAGATGCTTTCACAGTCAAGAACAGTTTGTGCATACAGTGGCAGTTCATTGGAATATTAAATAACTAAAGAAGACAACAGGGAATTCATCATACATACTTCTTCCAATCGCTGTTCAATTTCTTGAGTAGTTTTAAGCATCTCTACTGCAGTCCGCAAGCGTGGTTTATCCTTGTAAGCAACAATATTATATGCTGCCTGCAGAAAGATATTAGGAAAATTTAAGAGGGATAAGGTATATAATTCTCTGCATAAAATTGAAGGATGGAAATTGATAAAACACTAACATATCAGAGGCGGGGAAATGGTTGCTTGAGCGGTTGTTGTACTGAGTCATTAATTATTATTTATTATTCATTGTTTAGTGTTATTTGACTAGGTCAATTGAGTCTGTTATTAGTTAGCAAAATAAGTGGGTTTCGATATGCATCAACCCACTAGATTAGTTATGCCTTTATTTCAGGAGTCAGTTAGCATTAGTCAGTTGTGTTTTTGCTCTATAAATATCCTAGATGTATTCAAGCTAGTTTATGAATTGAATTAATGAATTAGTATTGTTTTGAGATTAGAGATTCTCCCTTCTTTTGACTTCTTTTATCTTTCAATTGTGAGATCTTTGCATTTGAGAGAAACTAGAAGAGATTGATGAGTACCTAGATTCTGGGTCTCATCATTTTGGTATCAGAGCCGACCGATCACCATGGTTAACACACGCACTTCAACTGCAACCCAGGATCAAGAAGCCACTGCCGCCGCTAATGATCCTCTTGCTGCCATCGCTGCTCGTCTATCCATTCTGGACGAACTGCGTGACAAAGTCTCCGCCTTGGAAGCACAGACATCTCATCGTGAAAAAGCCAAGGCGAGAACCCACTGGGAAGCAGACAGTGAAGACGACCCCGAAGGCGTCTACCGGCGACGATTTCCACACCCACAAGCCAAAATTGAATTTCCCAGGTTCAGTGGAGGCGATCCCCGCGGCTGGATCCTCAAAGCCGAGAAATTTTTCCGTTTCTACGGAACCAGAGAAAAGGAAAAAGTAGATGTGGCGTCCATGTACCTTGAAGGTGACGCGCTCGACCTATTTTCATGGATCAACTCGCAACACACTATGCTGTACTAGGACGAGTTCGTGAAGCTGCTGCAAGAGCATTTTGGACCTCCTGAGTACCAAAATCCCGATGAACACTTGTGCAACATCAAACAAACAGGTTCCGTGAAGGAATATCGGCAGGAATGGGCGAAGAGGATGGCACGAGTCGCACACTGGCCGGAGCATTGCTTGCTCGGAGTATTTCTAAACGGCCTGAAGGACGAACTGAAGGCCGACTTGCGCATCCATAAGCCACGGACGGTATTCAGAGCTTCAAGCTTGGCTCTGGAATTTGAAGGAAAAACAGCCTCCCTACGTGGGCCCAAGCCCACTTCATATTCCAATTGGTCAGCCCCTTTTGATGAATCGTCACGAGCCCAAGCAAATGGGGAACGAATTGTTCCAGTGGGGGACCCGACACGAAGCCGCGCTGCACCAGCTGACTCCGTCTCCGGTTCGATTTTCACGTCCGCACCCCACCCCATCACTTTCGGCCGATTGCATTGACCACGCCAAGGCCTGCTCAGAGCAACGAGATCCAACAGCAGCGACGCGCAAAGGCCTCTGTTTCCGGTGCAGCGCTCCATTCAGACCAGGCCACCGTTGCTCTGGTTCATTTTCAATGCTTGAGGTCGACGACGAAGGCGACCCAGTCCCAGCTTCGATCGAACCTGTGGAGGAAGCACATCTGCATATCCCACCTTGAGGACAAGGTGGATTTCGAGGGCGGGAGTAATGATAGAACACTAACATATCAGAGGCAGGGAAATGGTTGCTTGAGCGGTTGTTGGACTGAGTCATTAATTATTATTTATTATTCATTGTTTAGTGTTATTTGACTAGGTCAATTGAGTCTGTTATTAGTTAGCAAAATAAGTGGGTTTCGATATGCATCAACCCACTAGATTAGTTATGCCTTTATTTCAGGAGTCAGTTAGCATTAGTCAGTTGTGTTTTTGCTCTATAAATACCCTAGATGTATTCAAGCTGGTTTATGAATTGAATTAATGAATTAGTATTGTTTTGAGATTGGAGATTCTCCCTTCTTTTGGCTTCTTTTATCTTTCAATTGTGAGATCCTTGTATTTGAGAGAAACTAGAAGAGATTGATGAGTACCTAGATTTTGGGTCTCATCAGAAATGCAGTTGAAAGCCGGGGAAAAGGATAGAAACCACCAATGAGCTTTGGCTCAGTGGTATTGTAGTTGTCTCCAAGGATCAAGGATCCAAATTTAGATCTAGTTAAGCCAAATTAACAAACAGAAGAAGGATAGATTCAATAAAGCTCAGGCACCTTCAAATTAGTGCATTAAAAGATGAGTCTATAAGATTAAACACAGTCTTAAGATTTAGCTAATTTATGATATTGTTCAAGTTCAAAGTACAAACCTGTTCTCTCTTCTTCGCATCTCTAAATGCTGCCTCAGCTAGATCCTTTTGTGGAACTAACTTACTCTTCGGAAGGACATAAGACATGCCAATCAAAATCTGAGTGAGCAACCATGGTGGAACCATATCATCTGCAATCTACAAAGAGCTTCTGGTCAAAAAGAGATTAAAGCAAAAGGGGAAATTTCTTTTTATCCCCTTGAACCAAAGCCTAAGAGAAAAATGGTACATATACTTCAAGCTTCAACAAAACACCTGCCTGAACTTTAGACTACAATGAAAATGTCAAAACTTCAGCTACAATTAACTGCAAGAGGCCACGTACCCTCCAACATCTGCATGCTGATCCCAGTCCCACAGTGGTCTTTAAAGAATTTAATTGAGGAGGTAGCCTCTTGCAATTACCATTAACTTGTAATCAATATTTTTCATTTTGGTTTAAAGTCCATGGACATGTTTTGCTACGTTAAGTTTATGCACCAATTATCCCATTTGACCATAGTTCAAAAGGACAAAGGTACTTCCCCCAAACAAAAAATCCACCAGAACTTCTAAGCTGGCTGAATTTCTTGGAAAATTTACTTTACACATAGGTGCAACAAGAATGGCACCATCCCATGCCGTGGGCTGTTTCAGGTGTATCTTTAGAGCAACAGCTCCACCCATAGACTGTCCAAAAAGGAAGCTTCGAAAAGAACGCAGCTCTTTGCTTTCTGCCATCAAACAAGCCAACAGTTTTCCAAAAGTACAAAAATAATCACACTTTCAATGTCAAACATTCACTTTTCCCACTGAAAGCACTTAACAATGTTTTCTTGGTCATCCACTTCAATGTCGTGATTCTATTTTAAGGTGACTCAAACCATATAACTAATTATTGAAGGAAAATATGAATTATACAAAAGGTATTTGACAGCACTATGATAGGATGCCAGAAAAGTAGGGAAGCAGTTAATGGAATTATTTTTATTATTTAATAGGTAGTGGGTCAGTTTTTAAGAGTATTATCATATTGTTATTTAGTGGGAGTTAGTTGTTTAGTTAGTGGGGGTGTTCATGGGTGAGTCATGTTTATGAGTCCTAGAATGTAGGGAATTAGTTGCATTTCTATTATTATAAATAGCTTGGCTTACTGTAATATTGTTTTATCGATGAATTGAAACAAGAATTTATATTGGGTATTGGAGATCCTCCTTTACTTTAGGCTTCTTTTATCTCTCAATTTTGAGATGCTTGCAGTTGAGGGAAATTAGGAGAGACTGATGGGTTTCTAGATCCTGGGAACTCATCACACTATCCCCTAATTATCTGTCTACTGTACAACATAACGCCAATTTGCACCCCTCATATGAAGAAACATAATGTTGAACTAGACAGACAATGTACTTGAATTTCCAGACAAAGCTAATTCATAGTATTGAGCTGCTGGTACTCATGTGAGTTTAGTTACCTTTGACTTTCGAGTAATGCTCAATGACATCATCAACAAGAATGTTGAAACTGGGGATATAGCAATGAAGACCTTCTGAAAGACCAAATCCAGGATAGTCCATAGCAAAAACTCCAAAACCAGATAATGCTAGCTTTCTAGCTATTCCTGTAAATATTTCATGATAAACACAAGTTGGTAATTTACAATGTAAATGAAAAAATGATACATTTATCTACAAGTTTTTAAACCAGATACACGCCTTCAAAGAAAAAAGTGCAAGTGTCTCCATAGCCATGACAGTAGAACACATTTGCTTTGGGCTTAGATGTCTTAGGAAGCCAACTTTTCGTAAAGATTTCTATACCCCTTGAGTTCACCTCATATGACTATTATCAGATGATCATCACATGCATCAAGAGGAAAACAAATTAGCCTAGCAAAAAAGGAAAACGCTAGGATTACACGTATTAACATGACATAAATACCAATCCCACCCTTTAAGAGAACTACAGAAACATAATCAAATTTTCACGGAACTTCTCTAATCCAGAGTCCTTACCTCCTTCATTTTTACTTGATCACATGGAGCCTGCAACAGCCAAACATAAGGACATCAATGTTAACATTTTAAGAAAGTAAAACTCAACCAACTCCATGAGCTGCAGCCTCATTAGATATAATGACAGTTGCAAAAAAGCCTTAAAACCATGGAATTTTGGAAAGGACAAAACATTGGTATAGACTTTAGGTGTTTGCTATTAGGTTCCCCAATAAATACTTGACAACTGGATACTTCAATAAATTCCAACCTTATTTTTTCATTGGCAAACTTGATTATAAACAGCAAATTTATTTTAAATTATCCTTTTGGAAATGTCAAGAAAATGATGGGTTTTGAAGAGCATGGCCGAGGGGGAAATTACAAAACTCCATTGCACATGTTTCTGCATGTGATGGTGCAGAAAGCAGAAGAGAGTAAGAAGGATATAAGGCTAAAGTCAATATAGGAAAGGAGAAAACAAGGACCCGATCATTTCAGGAAATACTAAATCTCTCATTAATTCTTTGGAATGTTGATGATAGTACCACAATACCACAAATCAGGACCCATGAAAGACAATACAAGTACAACTCGTCTTTGCAGGTCATTGGATGGCTTCCTACTAATAGATCAATGCCCAGCAAGGCCACTATTATTTATTTTGCAATTCTTTCCTTATTTCGATTCTCTAATGTAAACCACTTTACAGATGCATAGATATATAAACAAGCATATAAGATGTGGATCCCACAAAAAGGAAGTATGACTTGGCCTACCTATTATCACCGTACGGCAGGATTACATTTCTGTCACCACAGAACGAAATCTTCCATAAACACTATAGGGCAGTTGTATGGCATTTATTCATGAATGGACTGCTCTTACTCTACCTTCATCTATCAAACTATATCTACATTAAATATCAATATAGAGGTCCACATATAGTCTTTTCAGAGTTGCAAATGTAAAGTGTCATCACTGAACCAATCGCAACTATACCCGATTATTAAACAAATAGAAGGAACACAGTTCACCACAAAAAAAAAAAAAAAAGATATCAGCATTCATACCCCGGGAAGAAAGGTGAAGAATACAAAACAGGAAACATATGATTTATCAATTCCAACATATTTGGGGAGGAGGAAAGAAAACGGGGGGGAAACAAATTCTTACCTTAAACAATATATGATCAATCCCAAGCTGAATATCCTTGAAGGCCTCGCGAGCCCTTCTTCTAGAGGGAACTTGATCCATTTTAACATGCAGAATCTTCTGCAATTCATCGTCTACTCCCGGTAGCCTCTTCCTCGGGGCCATCACTGGGTCTCTCCTCAGCTTTCTCCTTCAGTAGCCTTCAACTAGACAATATTATTCCAAGACTTGGGTATGGCTTAATTAATACGCCCAGAACAGAATCGAAAGAAAGTCACAACACGCACAGCGAAGAAAAATGAAAAAGCAACTAACTTTACAGTGAGTTTGGGGAACAGTAATAGGAGCAATGAGAACAAATTAACGAAAACACAAGCAAGCAGTGGCGCCCGCGCCAGTTAAGCCTTGTGGGACCCAAGCAAGAAAGAAACAGTTTTTTTTTTTTTTTCATTAGAATACACTGAAATATACAAGGAAAGTAGCGTAAGCAGCGTAGATTCCCACTTGGAGTGAATAATGAGTGGGGAGGAAGGAGAAGATGGATGACGAAGGCTTGGTGATGACTCAGCGGCGAACGGTCAGAATCTCTCAATCTCTGTGAGGAGTGAGGAGAGTCAGCGTGTATGGTTATTTATTCTATTTTACTTTTACTAAAATAGAATGACGTCTTCTTTAAGACACTCGGGAATCATCCATCGAGCTTAGTCGCAAATTACAGTGAGAGAAAATATGCATTTTGAAGTTGGAGAATTTTTTTTCTTACCATGTAAAACAAATTCAGGTTGTATTTGAGACTTCGTCAAACTATTTTACGGATTTTAATTTTACAGATTTTAAAATAATTTTACAGATTTTAAAATGATTTTATCTCAATTTACATATACCATTTAGAAAAACAATGTTATCAAATAAACAATCAATCCAACATTCAATCCCTGACAATTTCTCCTTGGGATGCGGTTGAAGCAAAAACTCCCCTTGTATATACATGGATTGAGTGCATCACCCAAATCTATTGTATGAGAGTAACTTTTTTTAATATGAATTATATTCAACAAGATAAGTATAGGAAAAAAATTGTTTTTGACTTGTATAAACATATTTTTCAACACCAATGCAAATATGACCCTAAACTTTCCAGGGCGGTTCGAATTTATTTTTAAAATATATTTTGCAATGTACGTAATCTAAGTTGAATATAATTCTATAACAGCCAGTTTTTCCAAAAAAATAATTTGTTATTTAAAAATTGCAGATATCTATCATTGCTGCTCTCCTCGCTCTCTGCTTTTTGTGATCCCTCCCTCCCCCTCAGTTTGGATGACTTCATTTGTCTGTTGCGTTAGAGTCCTATTATCAACACAATGGAATAACAAGTTATACCTATCACCATCTAAAACTGAGCAAGACAGCAATATTCACCTACACATATTTACAATGCTGTGATGGAGAGACCGAATATTATTTTTA
>JANTPZ010122260.1:0-12851 GCA_025593235.1 Vachellia pachyceras | reverse complement strand
TACTTTGGGGCAATAATTTTGTAAAATACTATAAAATTCACTGAACTTTTCTAGACTTTGATTTTTGGTCTTAGAGAACTCTGATACCTTAAGTAAATATTTTCAATCATCAAATCTTTAAAATTCCTTAATTCTCATCCAGACCGAATTTCAACAATCGGTTGAATCTTTGGTAATCAGTGAGTTCTGCTCTATCTTTTGGGCATCTGTGAATTTTTCTGATTTTTGGTCAACTGTTTGACTTTTTGACTTTGACTTCGAATTTGACTTTAACTTTGTCAAATGACCAAAATGCCCTTACACTTTCTCTTAATGACCAAAATGCCCTTCCACAGTCGAACTTTTCATAAATTCCCATTTTGCCCTTAACCTTTTGGCCCTTGATCTTTTGGTTTATGATTCTTGAGGCAATATCCCAAAGGTCACCCATCATGAAATTTCCCTAGGGTGAGCACGCTTAACTTACTATTCCTACCGGCTTTCATCCACTGGGCCAAATCTGATTCTGCGACTTACGGCCCAACAGCATCAACTTTTTCCGTACTTTCTATTCGTGGCCTCTAACTTGACTTTTGATTACTGGTTTAGCCCTTTTTATCTAATGACCATATTGCCCTTGGTCTTTATACTTAATAACATTTATGTCCATGGCTTACATTCTTAGAAATCTCAAAGCCTTAGAACTAATTTGACCAGGGTCTTTTTAATTCCACTAACATCTCCTTTTTCTGTACTTTTATTTCTGGGCCTTATCTTATAACTATCGATTTGGCCTTTATGTCGGCTTACAGAAAAGGTGGATATTACAGAGCAAGCAAGATTCCCTACTCGACGTTAATGATAAGGAGGTAATGATTTCTAAACTCCCTTTCCCTAAAGCTTACTTTCATGGCAAGAAATTGAAAGATGAACAGGATGAGAAGGAAATGTATGATTTATTTAGCAAGTTGTATGTTAACATTCCATTCTTTCAATTAGTCAAGTCCATGCCTAGCTATTGCAAGTTCTTGAAAGAGTTATGCACTAATAAAGGGAAATTTAGCCCTAATGAAAGAGTTCAAGTTAGCTCTAATGTTTCTGCTCTTTTCAAACCCCAATTACCTATTAAATGTAAAGATCCTTGTTCTTTCACTGTACCTTGCACTATAGGTAGTGTGGACGTAACTCAGGCCTTGTTATACTTAGGTGCAGCTATTAATGTCATGCCTAGTGTTATTTTTAAGTCTCTTGGTATCAAGGAGCTTAAGAAGACTAATGTAGTTCTCTAACTAGCTAACCAAAGCATTAGGTATCCCTTGGGTGTTATTGAGGACTTGCTTGTTAAGGTTAAAGATTTGGATCTTTCCTGCTGATTTTTACATATTAGATATGTCCTATGAGTCTAGTGAATCCACCATTATCTTAGGGAGACCTTTCATGAGGACATCTGGTACTTTAATTAATATGAAAGATGGTACCATAACCATGGATGTAGGAGATCGTAATATTTTCTTTAACATATATGAGGCGATGAGACACCCTTTCGAGGATTATTCCTTATTAAGGGTGAATGCTATTGACGCCACGTTTACTGATCTTGTTGATGAATTTGAACTCGATTTGCATGCGGATAAAGGTGATTATGAAACATTCTCGTTTGATTATTCTCATGATTCCATAAGAGGTTGTGAGTCTAACCTTGATGCATTATCAATTGATTGTTGGCTTTCTACTCCTACTGGTTTCTGTTCACTGATAGTGATGTTCTTAAGTTCAATTCTCCTAATGTCCCTTATTTAAGTGATGATGCTTGTAAGGAAGGTGCTCTTGTTAATGTTTCATGTCATAAGCTCATGGAGGAAGCTGAGTTCAAGGTTGGCAGCCAAGATTTAGATGATTCGCCCTTTAAGGGGGTAGCTCTCACACCAACTGAGACATCCTCACATGAGATTTACCTTGAGTTTCAAACTAATATGGTTAAAAGGCCACCTTCTACCTCATTACTTGATCTTTCCATTCCTAGACCTATGTTACCCCTAATGCCTTGAAATTCTTAATTGAACTAATCACTTCTTATGATATAGGTATGAAAGACATGACTTCACCCAAGGTTGCCACTTTTATTGACCAATTACAAGTTGATTCAACACTTGGGGAAATCAATGGTCGAGTAATGAATTCCATGGAGTGTAGCACATATTATGCACCACCGAAGTTTATAGGGAGTATTTCTAATACCCTTAATTTACCTAAACTAATCCCTTCTATGATTCAACCCCCTGATTTGAAAATTAAGACCCTCCCCTCTAATTTGAAAAATGCTTTCCTTGCTGCTGATGGAAAGTTGCCTGTTATTATTTCAAATTCTTTATCTGAATGTGAGGAGTGGAGATTGCTTGATGTCTTATGCAGAAATATAAAGGCTTTGGGGTGGACACTAGCTGATATTCTTGGGATTAGTCCAGTTGTTTGTACCCATAGGATCCTCTTGCGTGAGGAGTCCAAACCGATTAGGCAACCTCAAAGGCGACTTAACCCTCTGATTTTAGATGTAGTCAAGAAAGAGGTGGCTAAGCTATTGAGTGTGGGTATCATTTACCCTATTTCAGATAGTGAGTGGGTTAGTCCTGTTCAAGTAGTGCCTAAAAAGAGTGGGATAACCATGGTTAAGAATGAAAACAACGAATTGATTCCTACTAGGGTTCAAAATGCTTGGCGTGTGTGCATTGACTTTAGGAAGTTGAATGATGCCACTAGGAAAGACCATTTCCCCTTACCCTTTATTGATCAAATGCTTGAGAGGTTAGTGGGTAAGAGTCATTACTGTTTCCTAGATGGATTCTCTGGGTACTTTCAAATACCAATTGCTCCTAAGGATCAAGAAAAGACCACCTTTACTTGTCCATTTGGTACTTTTGCTTACAGGAGAATGCCTTTTGGTTTGTACAATGCACCTGGCACATTCCAACACTGTATGATGTCCCTATTCTTTTATTTTCTTGAAAATTGCATGGAAGTGTTTATGAATGATTTTACAGTGTATGGGAATTCATTTGATTCTTGTTTGGATAGCTTAACAATGTACTTGTTAGATGTATTGAAAAGAACTTGGCTGTCATTTCATGGTTGATCATGGAATAGTACTTGGTCATTTGATATCTAGCAAAGGCATTGAAGTTGATAGAGCTAAGATTGAGGTGATCTCCTCCTTGCCCTATCCTAGTACTCTTAAAGAGCTTTGTTCTTTTTTAGGCTATGCTGTTTCTATAGGAGATTCATCAAGGATTTCAGTAAAATAGCTTTACCATTGTCTAAACTATTACAAAAAGATGCTGATTTTACTTTCGATATCTCTTGTAAACATGCATTTGACGAATTGAAGGCAAAATTGATTTCTCCTCCTATTTTGAGCGCTCCTGATTGGACATTACCTTTTGAACTTGTATGTGATGCCTCTAATTCTGCTGTAGGGGTCATATTAGGTCAAAAGCATGGTAAGACGTCCCATGTGATTGCTTATACATCTAAGACTTAGGATGGTGCTCAAAGAAACTACACAACTACCAAAAAGGAACTGTTTGATATTATATTTGATGTTAATAAGTTTAGACAGTACCTAATGAATTCTGAAGTTGTTGTGTATACAGATCATGCAGCTGTGAAGTTTCTCTTCACAAAGCCTCATTCCAAACCAAGGCTCATAAGATGGATGCTGCTTCTACAAGAGTTTGATATTCATATCAAGGATAGGCTTAGAACTGCAAACCTTGTAGCCGATCATTTGAGTAGATTGCTGGATGGTACAAGGGGAGTACTTGATTCTGACCTTACTTGTGATATTTTCCCTGATGCATCCCTTATGGCTATTTCTATATATAGTCCTTGGTTTGCTGATTTAGTCAATTATATTGTGACCGGTCTCATTCCTGAGCATATGTCTCCTTTTCAGGCTCAAAAACTTAAATGGGAAGTTGAACATTACATGTGGGATGAGCCATATTTGTGGAAACTATGCAATGACCAAGTGATCAGAAGATGCATTTTAAAGGCCGCGTCCAAGGATGTACTATCTGCTTGGCATTCCATGGTTTGTGGGGGGCATTTTAATTCTAACAAAACCACTAGAAAAGTTTTAGATGCAGGATTTTATTGGCCCACCCTTTTCAAAGATGCTTATGAATTTTTTAAGGTATGTGATAAATGCAAAGGTTTGGGTGGAGAGTAAGTAAAAGAAACGAGATGCCTTAACAACCCATGCTATTTTGTGAAGTGTTCGATGTTTGGGGTATAGGCTTCATGGGGCCCTTTCCTCCCTCCCTAGGATTCACCCACATTCTTCTGGCAGTTGACTACTTATCTAAGTGGGTTAAAGCAATACCAACTAGGAAAGATGATGCTCCTACGGTATCTAAATTTCTAAAATCTCATATTTTTAATAGATTTGGAGTATTAAGAGTTATAGTAAGTGATAGAGGGACTCATTTTTGCAACAAGTTGATTAATCACTTGCTTGCTAAGTATGGTGTAAACCATGAGGAGTCTACAACCTATCTCTCCAAACCACTGGACAAGCAGAGGTTTATAATCGTGAAATCAAGAACATTTTGGAAAAGATCATGAAGCCATCAAGAAAGGATTAGTCATCGAGATTGGACGATGCACTATGGGCTTACAGGACTGCTTTCAAGATTCCAATTGGCATGTCTCCGTATTGAATTATATTTGGTAAAGCATGTCACATGCCGGTGGAGTTAGAACACAAGGCTTATTGGGCTGTTAAGACTTGTAACATGGATTATGAAGCCTTTGGACTTGAAAGAAGATTGCAATTGCAATAGCTTGATGAGATGAGACTTGAGGCATATGAGAGCTCTAGACTTTACTAAGAAAAGACCAAGATGCTTTATGACAAGAAGATCACACGGAAAGAATTCAAAGTAGGTGATCATGTGTTACTGTATCGGGCCCGATACAAGCTCTAGAATGGCAAGCTGAAAGACAAATGGTATGGGCCTTTCACCGTCACTAAAGTGCATTCATTTGGCATGGTAGAATTGCTTGATGAGACCAACGGAAATGAATTCCAAGTCAACGGACACCTCCTTAAGCTCTACCATGATTCATCGTCAAAGCCTCCTTGAGGCCAGGTTGTCTCTTCTCCTTTCACTCTCTTTTACTTTCAGTATGATTAGATTGATGATTATACATGCTTGACTGATTGTTTGAG
This sequence comes from Vachellia pachyceras, assembly GCA_025593235.1. Lineage (NCBI taxonomy): Eukaryota > Viridiplantae > Streptophyta > Magnoliopsida > Fabales > Fabaceae > Vachellia > Vachellia pachyceras. The sequence goes on along the minus strand of JANTPZ010122260.1, from coordinate 7,645 downwards.
ATAAGTGTGAGGGAAGGGCATTCCACTAGAAGTAGAAGTAGTGTAGTTTAGTTGCAGAATAAAGAAACCCCTATGTATGTTTTGAGCTTTAGTTCATTTTCTATACATTAAGGACAATGTGTTGATTAAGTGTGGGGGAAGGGATAACATTTTGCTTGTTTTAATATGATAAAATGCCTTAAACTACAAATTTTTTAAAAGGAAATCTTGTATGGATACATGACCATCATGGTAAAGGGTTGCATTTACTATTTTGGAAGTGAGATTTATTGGAAATCCTTGAAATTTTCATAAGATCTAATGTTTTGGCAAAATTTTTAAACCAATTTATTGCTTCTTAAATGAATGGAAAGAAAAATGAACCCACGATTAGATTTTTCGCTACACCTTGTTTTGAAAAAAAAAGGTTTCTAATTATTGATTCATTTGGATTTTGAGAATGATTTCAATCAATTGCAAATGCCTTGATTAGTTATATTTCTAGAGTAAGCATTGAGAATGATTAAGCATATGCATTGTGATTAGTTTACTTTGCAATTGGATTTTTTTCTAGAGTGATTATATGAGATAAACCTTATCGTAAGGATACTTGAGCGATACAGTTATATCCATTCAGGTGTGAATATTCGCTTGACTTTTCACCTTCTAGAACTTGTCTTTACTCTCGTTCAAAACCATAATTGCATTGATGCGTGAGATGAAAGCGGCATTCATTCCAAACCCTTTTAACATAAACACAAGCCATTTCATTCATTTATCCATTGCCACCCATTTGAGCCATTCCTAGTTAGATGCATGCCATTTATTCATAGTGTTCTAAAAATCAGAGTGAATTGCTAATAGAAAGTTGAGTAATGTTTGTATTAAATACCTTGTAAAAAAAAAAGAAACAAACAAAGAAAGAAAGAAAAAGTGAAAAAAAGAAAAGAAAATTAGCAAAAAGAGAAAAGAAAAAAAAGGCATTTGTCCTTAAAATTGAAAGAAATTAGCAAAATCTTATTGAGTTATATGAATGCAATAAACTTAACTTTTATCTTTGGTTTGCATGTCAACCATTCATTTTCATCATTTACCAATCTCATTTAGCTTCATCCATCATTACAAGCCTCTAAACTCCTCTCGATTCATTACATTATTTGCGATAATTGGTGAAAAAATTAGAGTGATTACAAGCCTATGGTAAGGTGTTAGTTAAGTGAATTTGAGTGAAAAATATCCATAGTGAGAAGAGTGAGTTGAGTGCTATTATGAGTATTCCCTTATAATTATTCTTTGCATTCAGTTGTGAAGTTCATCTATTCCCTTTGCATTGCTTGGTTATGATCAGTGATTGCTTGAAAGATGTGATTAGTCAATCCATTGTTCTTTATTGCTAAAGTGCTCAATCTCCATTTGTACTGATAATTAGAACTTGATTCTTGTACTTAATTGCCTTTGTTCAGGAATACAAAGGCCTAAGTGTGGGGGAATTGATCTAACCATACTTTTACACATTTATAAACAATTTAAGGATTTTGACACATTTCCTAAGCTAAAATTACATGATTGTGCGTTAATTTGGAATAAGGACATTTGCATTGAATTAAACCTAATTAGGAGTAAAATGATCTTAAATTGATAATTTATTCATGTAATTATTTCCTTAAGCTTTTGATATTATTTTGTGCTTAATTCTTGCATTGTAGGTGCTTAGAAGGAAGGCTTGGGCTGGAGACATTCAAAGACAACTTGGCCCATTTCATTTACCACATGCTTGACCCAACTCATTCATCCACTCTAAAGATACACACACATACAGTGCTAAGGAAGGACAAAGGGAATCAGCCCCACAGATCCAGATCTTTAATAAAATCTTGGATTGATCCATTCTTCACGGAATCCATCGACGAGATACTTGGGTGGATCCACACCTCAAAGCTTCATCCCTGATTCTACTCCTGGGGGAACGGCGCCACCGATCACTCCACATCTCACACGATAGATTCAACGCAAGCACAACCAACGTCATCGTGAGCCCTTAACTTATGGATCTCTAAAGATTCGAGGATGAGCACAGATCACGCCTCTTATCCAGGAATCCTGCTTTTAAAAGGAGCAGGCTCTCATTCATTATTCACGCATTCTCTACTCACTACCATTCCACCCAGACCTCCAGCAAACGCACGCATAGTGCCACAACCAGCCGCGACTCACTTCCTCTGTTCTTTCCTTTGATCAGCATCGGACCTTCTCACACACTCACGCCGCCACGCCATTGCTCGAGGAGAACTAGAGCACACACAGAACACACGCAACGGAGAAAGCAGGGAGAGAGACGTACGCACACGAAGAGAGCAGCCGCCTGGAGAACTTCACGACGCCAGACAGAGAGAGACGCACGAGACCACCAACCATGCGAGCCCTCACTCCCTCAACCACTTGAGTCACCACTCACGCTCTGCTCTCTCACCTCCACACACGACGATCATTTATTGACCCATCAATCGATATCGCTGCTCCATTCTCCAGCCACGAGACCACTCACAGATTCCATTCACTCACCCTCTCTCCATCCCTTCGTCACGCATCGTTCAAAGAGAAGCACAGGGGCCCTTCTTATTTTCCAGATTTTAGTCAAATTTCCTTGAGTGGTATTATGGCTATGTATATGCAATTTATGGGAGCTAAATCTAAAGCAATGTGTGGCTTATTGTTTTGCGCCTCGGTGATAGAGTTATTTATCTTTGTTTGGATTGATTTCCATGAATAATTTTGGATTATGCATTATGAAACATATATGTGTCGTTGATTTTTTGGTAGTATTAATTTAATTATGTTAATGAGCGTCTTAGTGTCTAGTTAATATGATTATTTGATGCTTTGTAATGGATGTTTAGCATTTCATATGAAGAAGACTCATTCGGCATTATTATTATTATATTAATTGTGCATTAAACGGTTTTTAACAATACCTCAATAGGTAATAGTTAGCTATGTTCATAGGAGCTGTTATCGGTTGCGAATATTTGACTTGAGTGTTAACTTGAGGTTTTACTAAAGGTGTAATGGTTTTTCAACTCCCACAATTATTTTTGAGCGAGGATGGTCACATCTCTATCACCAAGGGCATTCATCATTTCTGAAAACCCAAAAGAATTCATTAGTTTAAAGTTATTGCATTTGAATTAGTTTAGAAAATCAATTTCATAAAAACCCCTTTCTTCGAATCATATTTTAGCACTTAGTTTAACTTAGGGATTTGAAACAAAGGCTCCTTGATAAGAGAACGATCCTAGGGTTAGTGCACTATATTGCATTAGTTTTAGGTAATTTTTGATTGGGTATTGAGATGACTAGAGACCACGAGAATCAGCCATACTCCAACTACATATATAACCTTTACTTTAAATGAGTCCAACCATTGTGGGACTTGAGCGCGCATGCCTGCTGCATCTCCCTTCCCCCTTCACCCACATCAAGGTCCCTCAGGGTGTTAAGTCCCTAACAGCGCTTGGTATGACACTCTCCCTATAGTACCTTCTATTTTCCCCTATATCCTCTTATGAGATCACTTTGAACCACTCTTGGACCTTGGATAACTCAAATCGGCCTTTTTAGTGAACTTAAAAATTTTTCGTTTTCTTCAAAAACGTTGTTACTGTTCACGGGCCTATTTTTCAAATTTCTAGTCCAAATTTGAAATATCATAATTAATTCTAGAAAAATCAAAACTGATTGGTTTCAATTTATAAATTTAGCTTATTAAGTTTTCTATAGGGGAAAAATACTCACTGTTTCCAATTCTTATCCATTTGAATCAGTTTATTCTGAAAACGTGCACTGTTCCAATGGTCACTTCTAGTTTTTCCTTTAACTTTAAAAAATCATATCTCTTAAAGTACACATCCAAATTTTGCAAAATTTATATCAATTTAAATCTTAGGATGTGTAGTTTTTGACTGGAAAGTTTCAGCTCAATTGGAGCTTATTTACTATTTTTAGTTTCCATGTGAAACTGATCAGTTTTTCAGGGTCTTTGGAACCCTTTAGCTTTGAAAACCAACTCTTCTTAAAATTCTCCAAAACCTCTTTTTGGTATCTCTTTATCATTCCTTAGCACTTTTAGCCCATTTTCATGCATGCATCATCACATATTTAGATGATACTTCATGTTGAGGTTTAAGGGTTACAATCACATCAACTTCATGGAGAGTTTAACAACGCATATATTCATACAAAAATCATGCAAGCAAGAGCATCTTCTTCATTCATCTATAACATTTTCCTTACCCTTGCTTGAGCTTCCACCTACATGGTTAGTTGGTGGTGAATGATATCTGGGAATCCTAATAGCAAAACTACATTATCAAAATATTGTGAATGTGCATACATAACTTTAAAGCATGTGTATGATCATATAAACATGTGACACATCAAACTACACTTTATCACATATGTCCATAGCACAAATGTCACATTTCATACACAAATCATTCATCATAAAAGTTCATGTAACATTCACAACTCATTTTCATAAACATAAGAGAAGATTAGTAGTCTTGCTACCTCAAGATCTTAGCTTTTCCTTTTTTTTACTTTAGGGCTCTCTTGAATAACCTACCAAATGGGCTCTTGAAGGTCTCAACTTCCTAAAGATCATGTCATAATATCCACATGAATATCCAATCATCATAATGCAAGAAAACTTCCAAAAACGCAATAAAGCTCTTATTGCCCTTAAAGGACCCTTACAACTTTAAGACTTGATTTTTATCGTCCTTAATGCTTCTCAAATCCCTTTCTTATTTTTACCCTACACAAAAATTCATTTTGAAGCCATTGGAAGCATTAGAGTCATCAAAATCCTACTTCTTCTATTTCTTACAGATTTTAAAAAAAGAAAAAAAGAAGGGTTTTGGATTTTTCAACTTCTGCTCATGAATGCTTGTGTATTCTTGCTTCCAAATCATGATTCAAGCATCAAAATACTCAAACACATTTTCCCTTTTCAAGACCTCACTTGGACATCACTTCCCTATAAACTTATGGTTTCCAAAATTTCAACAACAACTTTCATTAAACTACTCTTGACAACATAAAGAGAAGCTTGCAACCTTTAATACCCTTGAAACCTTTCATTTTCCACTTTCACCTTTTGAAACCCTAGCTTCTCATCTTCAAAAAGAGAGACTCATTCAAGGAATCAAACCATTAGAAAGGTGAAAGAGGTTGCAAGTCTCATGAAAGATGTTGATTTGGGTGCTTGGAACTTTACCTTGAGTGTGAGCTCTTCTTCCTTCTCTTCTTACTTGAAGATGGCATTTTTGGGAGCTTGGGAGGGAGAGAAAAATCTGACTATGAAGAGAGAGAGAGGGTGTAATATCCCAAATTTCGTAAACGAAAACAAAGGTCAAACTGATGAATTACGAAATGAATTAAGGCCCCATAGATAAGAAAAATAGAAAGGAAAATGCCTATAGACAAGAAAGGATGATCGACTAAGTCCTGAGTCTTGAGAATTCTAAGTAAAAATGACTAAAGGGCAAAATGGTCATTTGGCACAAATGACAAGGGTAAAATGGTCATTTTGAATAAAAAGGCCTATGATGCAAAATATCATCAAATTATAAGGACTTTTTGGTAATTTGGTCAATAGTCAACAAACAAGTCAAAGTTGACAAAAAAAAGTCAAAGTCAACTCAAAAGTCAAAGTTGACAAAAAAATGTCAAAGTCAACCAAGGTAAGGTTGGAATTAAGAAAGAGTAGAAAAAGTGATGGCATTTTGGTAATTATAGCAAAAGTAGAAAAGGTAGTGGCATTTTGGTAATTATGAGGAAAGTAAGACAAGTAATGGCATTTTCGTAATTAAGGGATTTTGGCGATCCAAACTACCGAGATGTAATTATTTGAGGTAGCAGGAGTCCTGAAATGCCAGAGACGCGAACTGAGAAAAGTTTAGTTGGGTCATAAAGCATTTAATAAAATTATTACTCGGTATTCGGTGCGGGCAATTTCAAAGTACGGAGAACAACAGTGCCCGAAAACCACAAAAAAGTATTTTCTTAGAAACTTAATTAGGAAAATCAGGGACAAATTTTGAGGAATGGAAAATGGCTAGAGTATCAAGGGAAAATATAGAAATTTTTCATGCCTTTAAGTTAAATTGGTCACCGGAGGCACATTTTACGGTGTTGTATGCAAGTCGAGGAGTTCTGACGAGTTACGAGGAAAATCGGGGGATGCTTTTAGCTAAGACATGACGCCACCTAGGCAAGGAGGCCTAGGGAATGGTTCCATATGAGAGAGAAAGTCCCCGAAAAAGTAAAAAGGTAATTACCAGGATAAGGTTATTTTACAGAAATGCGTGCCACCGGATCAAATAACTGGACTGGCAGGGAACCAGTTAGCCTAACCAAACTTCTAGGGGAAGCCAAAAGTCACTTTTTCACCAAGCAATAAAGAGAGGACAAGTGGTACAATCACTTTTACGGTGTTGTATGCAAGTCGAGGAGTTCTGACGAGTTACGAGGAAAGCCGGAGGATGCTTTTGGCTAAGACATGACGCCACCTAGGCAAGGAGGCCTAGGGAATGGTGCCATATGAGAGAGAAAGTCCCCGAAAAAGAAAAAAGGTAATTACCCGGATAAGGTTATTTTACAGAAATGCGTGCCACCGGATTAAATAACTGGACTGGCAGGAACCAGTCAGCCCAACCAAACTTCTAAGGGAAGCCAAAAGTCACTTTTTCACCAAGCAATAAAGAGAGGACAATTGGTACAATAACAACCAAGCAAAATCAAACTTGGTCCCCAAGAATCAATCTAATCCACTCCTTTTTCAAGAAGCCTTTTTAATTAGTAAAATTCCCTATTTTCTCTCAAAACTCCGTCCCTCCCTCTCTCTCCTATGGTCAGATTTTTCTCTCCCCTTTAGCTCACAAAAAACTCCATTCTCAAGAAAGAAGAAGAGAACCAAGCTTCCATAACACAAGGTAACCAGTCAGGCTCTCAAATCTTTATCTTTTCTCAAGCTAACAACCTTCTACTACCTTCCTCTTGGTCTGTTTTCTTGAAAGAGCCTCTCTTTTAGAAGATTATAGCTAGGTTTTCAAGAGATGAAAATGGAAAAGAGAAGGTTTTGAAGGTAGTAAATGGTTGCAAGTTCTCTCTTGAGTAGTAAAAGATAGCTTGATGGTTGTTTTGGTTGTTGTAAAAATTATGGGAAGCTCAATATTATGGGGAGGTTCTACCCAAATTTAATTTGGCCTAAATGGAGATGTATTTGAGTTATTCAATGTCATGGAAAAAGGGTTTGGAAGCAATGAAACACATGTTTACATGAACAAATTTGAAAAACCCATTTTTCCCTTTTTATTTCTGTTTTTCGGCAGCCAAGAAAAATAATAGAAGGAATGTGATTTTGATTATTTTGAGGCTTCCAATGGCTTTAGAAGGCAGTTTTGTGTAGGGTTTTAAGTAAGAAAAGGATTTGGGAAGCTTTTGAAATCAAAAGATCAAGTTACAAAGCTTTAAGGGTCTTGAAAGGGCAATAGTTGTAATATTACGTTTTTTTTTTTGTGATTTTTCTTGCCTTGTTAGTGGCTGGAAATTTATGAGCATATTATTGTATGGTGTTTAGGAAGTTAAGAACCCAAAGAACTCATTG
>JANTPZ010122259.1:0-22384 GCA_025593235.1 Vachellia pachyceras | reverse complement strand
GATATTTTTTTACTCATATACTTTTCACCTTGCTACTGACGCAAAATGTTCACTTTCTATGTCCTGGTAAATAGATAACTGGTTCTTCTTTCTAAGCGTTCTGGTATAATTGATGTTAAGTTTGTGCTCTTGACTTGTATCGTTTGGGGATGAAGGAAGAGTCGCAGAGGACTAATCTGGAGTTGGAATCATACAAGGAGAAGATAAAAGAGAATCAGGAGAAAATCAAGCTCAATAAGCAATTGCCTTACCTTGTAGGAAATATTGTGGAGGTAGTTCACTGTTCTTACTCTCTTTGTTAATGTGCATCAGTCTTATTTTCGTTAGCCTTGGTGTCTATCGTTTAGTTTTTTTGGGCATTCTATAATCCATAATAGCTTGCCACATTGAAGATTAAGATTGTCTTTTAAACAAAAATATTGATCGAATACAGAAACGTATGAGTGATTGATATTTCTTTTTGCTGTCATGGCATGTTAAAGCACTTGTCCATAGGATGGCAAATTTATGTTTATTTGGTGAAATTCTGAGATCCAATAGCTAATAATCATTCTGTTTACATAATTAAAGGCCTCTCTTGATATTTCTCATATATCTTTTTTGGTTATGTTCATTTATCTTAACCGCCTAACAGTTGAGGCCACATGGTCCTCTGTTAAAAGAAAATGGCAATGTGACATACTCTGGAACATGAAAAGGTAAAGGTTACTTTATGTGTAGTGATGTGTTGGATTTGGTACTGAGTAGCGAATTAGAAGGCAATTGCATATCTTTTAAACATGAATCTCTATCTTTTATATAAATATTTAGGGCAAACAAACATCTCTCACTTTCCCTTTGTAGTGATCTATTAGCTTATTCTTATGTCCCACATTCTCATCAAATTCTGATCTTTTTTTTCAGATATTGGAAATGAACCCAGAGGATGAAGCTGAAGAAGATGGCGCCAACATTGATCTTGACTCACAAAGGAAAGGGAAATGTGTTGTACTAAAGACATCTACACGACAGGTGACATAGATGATGTTACTTTGCTTTGTTATCAAGGAAATATATGCTTTCATGGTTAAATTTATGATTTTCTTATCCTTGAGAAGTTAAGGTTGTTATTTGTGTTATTTGATTTTAGCAATTGAAGGTTTGTTAAATTGCACTGTACATACATTGTCAGCATCTATGTTTTTGGAATTAGCTGGTAATGAAGAGACCTTTGTCTTTGTTATGGCAGCAATAAGATCTTAAATTGTTTTCTTTCTACTCCAGACTATCTTTCTTCCAGTTGTTGGGCTTGTTGACCCTGATAAGTTAAAACCTGGTGATCTGGTTGGTGTTAACAAAGATAGTTATTTAATCTTGGATACACTGCCCTCTGAGTATGATTCTCGAGTAAAAGCCATGGAAGTTGATGAAAAGCCAACTGAAGATTATAATGACATTGGTGGATTAGAGAAGCAGGTGAGGTGTAATTATTGATTGAATCTATTGTGGCACACTATTTTTGGCAATTTAACATTGTTCTCCAACTTTGTCTTTGATGATAGATTCAAGAATTAGTTGAAGCCATTGTTTTGCCAATGACCCACAAGGAAAGGTTTCAGAAGTTGGGAATTCGTCCACCAAAGGGAGTGCTCTTATATGGACCTCCAGGGACAGGGAAAACATTAATGGCTCGTGCTTGTGCAGCACAAACAAATGCCACTTTTCTGAAATTGGCAGGCCCCCAACTTGTTCAGGTGTATAATCCGTAACCAAGTTCTGTCCTATTTTTCAGTTGAGTATTAGCATGGCTAATGATTTTATTGTGGTTTGTTTGTCCAGTTTTTTGTTTTTATTTTCTTTCTTTTAAATTTAAGTAGAGATGATATTTTGACTTTTGCCAATCTTTAATAATAGACTGGATATTATACATTATTCTCCTTTGTTATGACTACTAAGTTGCTGGTGATGTATCATATGTATATACATGTTGGTGTTGGGGAGGTGTGACTGTTGATTGTATAAAGATTATTTTCTTAACCTTCCACATTCCTTACAAAAGCATTGTTCGGGAATTAGTTACTAATAATTTTATATTTCCTGCCTGTCATGTATTAATTTATAAACTCTGTATTCATGCCATTTACCTGGATTTTTTGTACAGATGTTCATAGGAGATGGAGCAAAGCTTGTTCGTGATGCTTTTCAGCTGGCAAAAGAGAAGTCTCCCTGCATTATATTTATAGATGAAATAGATGCAATTGGCACAAAGCGGTTTGACAGGTATGGTAAATACTTATGAGCAGGCAAGATTTTACATCTGCTAATGTTTAAATTTTCCATCGAGTTCTATTGGTGTCATTCTTGATAAGCTCCCTTTAATACTGGAGAGAATCTAGGCCTGGGCCATTCAGCATTCTTGTGACATGACTTGTTGATGGTTGACTGCAGTGAAGTGAGTGGCGATAGGGAGGTGCAACGAACAATGTTAGAATTGCTCAACCAGCTTGATGGTTTTAGCAGTGATGAAAGGATTAAGGTTTGTTGTCGTTTCTTTTTCTCCATGCACCTGTTATTTGCTTATTTTTGTAATTAAAGATTACTACATAAAATTTGATGTTCTTGGGTTATGCACGTTAGACTTCTGAAAACCTGTGTTCTTGGATTAGTCCCTAGGCCATTTTTATTTCTGGTTAGAATTCAGGAAACTGAATTGTTGTTTTCATTATTGTTGTGATTTGCAGGTGATAGCGGCAACAAACCGTGCAGATATTCTTGACCCTGCCCTTATGCGTTCTGGTAGGCTAGATCGTAAAATTGAGCTTCCACATCCGACTGAAGAAGCCAGGGCTCGAATTCTGCAGGTTTGCTTTCTCCTGACTCTATCTGCTGTCATTATTTCTAACTTAACTTTCTGAACAATTGATGACTAGCTCACATGGATGTTGTAGATCCACTCCCGAAAGATGAATGTTCACCCAGATGTCAACTTTGAAGAGCTTGCCCGGTCCACAGATGATTTCAATGGAGCACAATTGAAAGCTGTCTGTGTTGAGGCAGGCATGTTAGCCCTTCGACGTGACGCAACTGAGGTTTGTTCTCTTTGAGATATGCAACTTATTGAATATTACGATTCATTTAAAAGGCGAGGCCATTCCTGCAGTGACAACTCTGCGATCTAATTTGTTTCCTATCCTGCCATTGTTATAAATACGAATATAGTCAGAGAATTCTACTTGAAGCAAAGAAATATTTGCTGAATTGTGTTCACGCTTTGTTGGAGGAACTAAACTGAAAAGCTCAATCAAATCAGGATCGGTTAGTTGTTGCGTGGATAATCATTAATCTATATTTTGTACAATTGCAGGTCAATCATGAGGACTTTAATGAAGGTATCATTCAAGTTCAAGCAAAGAAGAAAGCGAGCTTGAATTATTATGCATAAGCTGGATTCTGGAGTAGTTTCAGTTCGCGCAAAGCATTTCCTGTACCCTGTAGCTCCCCATTACTATCCCTTTTGGGCCGTCCAGCAGTTTATCCTTCCAGACAAACCGAATGTGGTTGTGAATTAACTTTAGCGATAGATTTTGAGGCATACTACGTGAGTAAAAATAGTTAATGATGGATATTTTGGACAGTAATTTTCTTTATCTGCCAATATGTCGGGCACGAAGCATCTCTGTCCATGCCAGTCAGGACGTGGCAATCTGCTTAAAAGAAGGGTGAGCCGCAAACGCAGATCGACTAGTGAAAGATGGAATGTGAAAAATTACGAAGTTTTCTTAAGATAATAGTCATCGAAGCCCCACCATCGCAACTTTTTTTGGCATCACAACCATCGCAATTTATGTGATAAAAAGAAGTAAACAAAATAATAGTGACCAGACCAATAAAAAAGATCAGGAAACATGGAATACTTGGAGAAAGTATACAATAATAGAGTCAGTGCGCTTCTTAAGCGACGCTGAATTCTAATTGCTTCTATAATAGAGTCAGTTCGAAATCATGCTTTATCCCAGACTTAATTAGCAAGAACTTTTCATACACCCCGAACAAAAGCATAGAGTAGATGTGGAAGAATGAAGGCTACGTCAGATTTTCTTTTTCAACGGAATTGATTTATCTGCTCAAAACTGTCTGATTAACTTGGTGTTATATATGCTCATTCATTAAACAATCTACAGGAATTCATACGTACACCCTCTGCCATCCATGATCTCTTTTAACATCTTGCTATTTTTTTAATAAAAGCGCACCAGGAAGAAATCCTCAGGAAAAATTACTTTTAGCTTTTGAATAAAAGAAATAATATTTGGTAATTTTTAGGTACCGAAAGCAGTGATAAATGAATGGATGTCTTATTTTTCTTGACAATTCGCACATAAAAAATCCTAGGACTCTCAACAGAAAAAAGTAGGACGAGGTCTTATAAAAATTAGAATCATAGTCAAATCAAAACTCTTGATCACGTGCTGGTCAAAGAAGGTTTTTTTTCACTGACCACGGAACTCCAACTCTCCAAGGAGCGGTTTTTGGAAACAATGGGCCACCACGAACATGATTTGACAATCGCGCGCCAGCTGTATTCGTGTTCGCCGAAACAGAATTCATTAGCTTAAAATTTCGATTTCGCCTCTCATCCTCTCACCTCTCAAATTCTCCCAGCTCCCATCATCCATCCATCCGGATTTCCATCTCTTCACAATTGACAATGGCGGATTCCAAGACCAAAATCGAATCTCTGAGGAAATGGGTTGTCGAGCACAAGCTTCGCACCGTGGGTAAATATCTTTGTCCTCGCGTTTTATGATCGATTTTATTTTCTCCTCTCATGTAGCAACCGGGTCACCGGGAGATTTTTAGATAATCATTCCGATTATCCAGTATTCCCATTTTGATTCTCAAGCTTCTGATCCCATATGATGTTGCCTCATTTTTCTTATTACGTTTCTCACTCTCATTTGAATATTGCCACAAGGTTCTCTTTGGCTGAGCGGTATTGCGGGTTCAATTGCATACAACTGGTCTCGACCCAACATGAAAACCAGTGTTAAGATCATTCATGCTAGGTAAGTTACGGTTGCCTGTCTATTGGTGTACTCTCCCTTCTCTTCATCCACGGACGAAGTTGGGTTCAATTTGCTGAAAATGCCTTTATATCGGAAAAGAAATTGCTGCAAATCTCATTATCTAGTTTGAACGACGTATCAAGAAGTCTAATTTCTGCTTTCCATTTCTAGGAAGCAATAATGATTTGAGTAGTAGGGAATTGATCATTTTTTGGCTTGGAATCATCAGGCTCTCTAATTAATAACAATATAATTTTCATCATATGACTGGTTTAACAGGTAACTAATAATCTGTTCCACGACCTCTGGGTCTCATTTAGTTAGCCTGTTAGAGTCTTAGCTCAAAATATTGTGGGAAATATGTGTTCTTGTGTTGATAATTTTCGTCATGATGCGCCGAAGGCAATAGCAGCATATCTGATACCATATCTTCAAGAATCTCCCTTTGATACCTGTTTTCAAAATTTTTCCGTAAAGAGCTTTTATAATCAGGTTTGGTAAATTTGTGCCATGTTGGAATTGGCAAAATTTTTGTTTCATGCTAGTTTTGTGCTCATGCTGTACCTTTATATGCCTTGCCCAGCATTTTGGCGGAAGGTCAAGCGTGTCCAAGTTGCATATTTTTCTCTTTCATTCGAGCACAGAAGTAGATTTACGAGACATTACATATCCCTGAAATAGGGGCTTCCAATCTATACCTTTTTCCCTCTCTCAAAAGGTTATGTGAGTTTCACTGTAAAATCCTGCAAAAACATTTAAAATACTGAATCTTGGATGTAAAGCTCCACCTCATCCACCTACTTCCCTATACTTCTTGGCATTGACATTTACAAGTTTGTAACCGTCTTCTGATTTTAAAACACAGATTTCACGGAAGGATATTGTTAACATAGTTTAGTTTAGAATTTAGATAGGCCTTTGAGATTTTCGTAGTCTAAAAACAGTGTTTTATAGCCTGGTGATCACTATTTCATTCTGGTTTTTCTTGTAGCTCAACGGTAACTGAACAAAGTCCTTCTAAGCTCACAGCAGGTCTCTATTTTCCCATCCGCCCAACACAATCATTACACCTTTCTGCCCAAAAATGCTATCCAATTGGGTCTTCTCTGCCAACCTTAAATAGCGCTAGTTTTTGGTGGGAGCTCCTTTATATGCTCAACCTCCTTCTTGGCATCCTTTGCTGTTTCTGTACATTTCTCTTCTACTGAAACCTCTACCCAGTTTTGACGAGCCAGTACCTATCGTCTCATTTGCTTCTACCCTTTGTTTTGTTGCTCTTCTTGAGTCTATGGTGCTTTTCATTCGTTTCCACAATGTACTTTACACTCATTTTCACCTCCATTCAAGGACTCCAATCTCTTCTTTAGCGTCTCAATCCTTCCTTCGATCCTCGTATTCATCACACCTTCTGTCTCTAATTCCAAATGTAGAACCCATATCAAACCAATCTCTAGCATTTAGAGGTGTAGAGTTCTCCACTCGCCGTCAAGTTGTCCTTTCCCCCTCCTACTCGACCCTGTCCTCCCTCTGCCAAGTTGCTTTTACTCTACTTCACCCTCTCTCTGTACCCTGCTGTTTCTCTCTTCGCTTTTCTTTCAAGGATCTTGAAGGCTTTAGACCCTGAAGCAGCCCAACATCCTTCTTACGCCTGGAATGAGTGACCGGCTGTGGGCTTTGTTAGGCGCTTCATGTTTTGTCCTTTCCTATTTGGAAGAGGTTTCTGAGAATGTGGTGCTCTTTCCACTGTGCAATTGTTGTCTCCAGATCCTGCATAATTTTCCTGTTCATGTTTTAAATTTTTTTGGCAGGATGAATTTTAGGTCATAATTTCCATTTCATGTTTGCTAATTTTCTTACATGCATTATCTATTTTCAGGTTGCATGCACAGGCTCTTACACTTGCAGCTTTGGCTGGAGCTGCAGTGGTAGAGTATTACGATCACAAAACAGGGTCAAAGGCGGAGAGATATTCAAAATTCCTCCCAGTGGAAAACTTCAACTCACAGAAGGATTGATTAATCCTTTATCTGAGATCAGTATAGCACATACTTTTGAATGAATTCGAAGTAATAAATCTGATGTTAGAAGTGTTATGAATTGATGTGCTGGCATTCAGCTGAGTAGGCTGAAGTGTTTTTTGCTGGAATTGAGAGGGTTCTTAACCTTTGGTGGAGACACTACTGCTCCTGTTGGTAGCATACAAAACCTATATTTCCCACTTCCCATCTGTAGTAAATACACTATTTTATATGTAAGATCTTAATTTATTTTATTTCTCTAGTTGATGGTATTTTCCCCTTAAACTTTTTCTTTTGATTATTGTGAAGGGATTTTTCATTAAAATGGTGGTAATCAAAATAGACGATTAAAATGTCATTCTGATAAGATCAAAATATTTTTTATTAATAATTAACTTAAATAATTTTTCAATTTATATACTTTAGTTATCTAATTTAACCGGGGGAGATATGCAAAACTCTCGTACTCAAGATTCAAATGAGAGGAGGGGAGTAAATCTCAAGCCTTCAGTCAAGTGCAGTATAAAAGTCAAGGTTATGACGATTTTGGATCTCAATATTAACATGTAACCAATGATAAGGGATAGTTTAAATCAAGATTCAAAATTTGGATTTCCCACTTTCTTTTGTTTTTTTGTTTTTCATTACAAAGGTAAGCCGATGTTTGTTTAACAATCCTTTCAATAGAACTTGGTGACACTGTCACATATGCTCGTGAGAAGAATAAGATTGCCGTTACCTCGGACAAGTAACTTTTTGAAGCGGTAATTCAATTTAATCCAATCATATTCATACTAGTAAATTCTTGAAATTGGAAACCGATTGTGTAGTTTCCATTGGGATTTCTCTGAACCTTTAGCCCATTTGAGTGGACAGTCGTGTGGGGGTGACTTCTTTAATTGCCTAATTGGAAGTGGACCTGCATGCTGAAAGAAATTATGCATCCAGGTGTGTGCTTAAGCACGCTCCATCTCCATTGACCTGTAATCTAATGTTTTGCCGTTATAAGTTCGGTCTGCTCTTGCCTTTTGTGTTGTGAATCATATCCTCTTGAAAGATGGAAGTTCATTCTCCAAGCTCTTCTGTTCATCTGACAGTACGTTTCTGCTTACTATGTTGCCTGTTTTCAATTCTTTAAATTGGAAATTTTTTCTTTTCATATCTGATCCCAGGTACTTGAAGTATTTGACAAAGAAATATTTAAAGAAGCACAATGTGAGGGATTGGCTCAGAGTCATTGTGCTAACAAAGATAGCAAGTGTTTATGAACTAAGATTACTTCAACATTGCTGAGAACGAGGGAGAAGATGAAGATTAATCAAATCGATCAGCTTATTGACGTAAGGATCTTTTAGCTTTCCATTATGTATTGCTTAAAATACGTTTCTTTCTTTGCATCAGGAGCAGTATAACAATTTTGGTCATCGAGAGTTTTGCATTTTGGCATTAATATTGGATTGGAAAGAGCTGTCGTATTTTTTGTCGAGCTTCCATGTTTATTAAACACAGATCGACAGTGTATTGGTCAGATTTCCATGGATATCAGTACTGCAACTGCCATGGGCATTATCATATTGTTGAAAAGGCTGTTATCAATCTGAAGTACCATTTGTATACTTATTGAAAATCTCAAGTTCGAGGTTCGATGTGCAATTTGATGTGAGCAAGGATTTCGGATTTCCTATTTTTGCCGCAGATCAAAACTCAGTAGTTTTTAGGCGATTTCATAAGCCGTTGCGTAACTCGAGTGTCCATTAAGTTAATCCCTCAGGAATCAGGTCCTGACGAGGTCAGGCGCCATCTTGCGCCATAACTCTGCTTTTCCTCAGCCGAGAGAGCGTATGGCCATAGCGCATTTCTCCTTCATTTTTCTGCTGGGTAATAATGTTCCGATCATTCTAGGAGCTCTCATCAAATATTTGATCATATTTTCATATA
Source organism: Vachellia pachyceras (assembly GCA_025593235.1). Lineage (NCBI taxonomy): Eukaryota > Viridiplantae > Streptophyta > Magnoliopsida > Fabales > Fabaceae > Vachellia > Vachellia pachyceras. The sequence continues at coordinate 13,383 of JANTPZ010122259.1, read as the reverse complement.
TTACAGTAAAGGGAGACACCTACAGCATCTATTTTCTCCATTGTGGGTATGAGATTTAGTTCACTAATTCATAGATGTTAAAAAATGATTAAGCTGTTTATTTATCATGATTATGTAAAAAATGTGTCAAATCTCTTGTGAAATTTCTTTCTCACTGACGATGCCATATGTGGAAGATAAAAGGGGGTTGTTTCTCAAAGCGTTTCAACCCTTCAAAATGATCTTGTTTAGAATCACATTTAAAAAAGTTAAACATGTGTTTAACGGTGTTTTCCATAAAACGGGATAATCTCTTTTACACATTTACCTCGTAAATGGTAAAAAGTATTTTTATACCGCTTTGTGAGTCGAACCTATTAACTTAAGTACGCCAATTTTTTGTGAGATGAAAAGTCATTTTACTCTCTAACGTGGGGTGAAGCTGAAGCCCTTTTTTAACTTTTAAGGCTTATTGCGTTAGTTTCTAAAATTCATCATCATCGTCGTCGTCATCATCATCTTGTAAAAACAATATTGCACTACTTTCCACGCTTGCCCGTTCTCCTTTCCTTCTTGTTTCCACCAGCAAGATTTAATAATTGATCTTTTTATTAAATGGGACTTTTTAATTGAAATTTTGGCTGCCTATAATCTCTAGATAATTTTCTGTTTTTTCTGAAATACATATTAACTGTATGTAACAATTTTACTTTTCAATTATAGTTAATTTATATATTTTTCATTCATTAGGACAATTTAATTATCCATTTTGCATTTTCAATGTTTTTCTACAACACATTAAAATTTATAATTTTTATCATTTTATTTTTATCCTAAAATTATCACAATATTTAAAATAATATATATTAGTTAATGAGATTTATAATTTTTAAATCATTTTTTACCGAAATTATTTCTCAAACATTTATCTAAACAAATTTTTTTTTTTACAAAAGCCATTTTTATTACTTAAAATCCAAATATATCGTCTAACTTATATCTAAATTCCATTCCAAAATGTCATTCTACAAGACAAGAATTGTGAAATCAGTGAGGAAGAATCCATATTTGTTGATTTCATTTCAACCCCCTTAAAGTATAGCCCCCGTTGTGAAACCGTAATGGAAGGTTGGGAAGCCTTGCTTGGAGGAAAGAAAAGAAAACTTTGATATTTGTGTGTTGCGTGTTGGGAGGAGAGGGAGATGATTGATTCCAATCCATATGATGTGTGTGTGGTTGGGATATCTGAATCTGAGTGAGTGACCATTGCTTGCGTTTCAAGGTTCGTCCAGTTTGGCAGCCAGCAGCGCCTTGGCTTCCATCCCTGTCTCCTCCCACGCACACTTCAATTTCCAACACTGCGACTTCCTCTTCCCTCTAATGAGCTTCCTTATTTGCAACGCCATAATAATGAGACAGCCTCAATCTCTGCAGCAAAGTCTCCCACTTCCTTCTCTCTCCTGACACCTTCCTCTCCTTCTTTCTTCTCTAATTGCCCTCTTAACTCTCAGTAAGGCCTCCCACTGCTCCATTACCTCATCTTTCTGTCAGATTATAGTCAGTCAAGCACTTCATATGCTCTAGTCAAAATTGCTCGTCACTTCTTCCTTTCACTTCTTCCTTTTTACTTAGAAAGATATACACCAGCCAAATATACTTATAAGTGAGGTCAAAAACCCGCCACAAGGAAACCAAAAACCGTCTAAAAAGATGAAGTGCACAATAACAAAGTAGTGCATGCAGATTATTAGACTATAAAAGATTACATGTGCAATCAAAGCACCAAACCTTGAAAAAAAGCTGTGGAGGGGGGTTAGTTTCCGTGAGAGTGGAGTTTGGGGGGTGATTGTGAATACTTTGCATGAAAGGGAGGGTTCTAACATTTCAATAATATGGCTCCTTTACTTGTAAGGGTTGCTCACTTAAAATGCTGTCTCCTTTCTGGAGGCAGCAATATTATAATATATTGCTGACGCCAGAAATATAAGATTCACCTTCATGATAGGAACACAACAACCAGATAAGCATAGGACCCTCGTAATCCTTGCGTCACGCTGTCAATTTAGAGGTCAAATTATCTCATTTTACAAAAAACACTTTTAAAGGTATATTTAACTTTTCCAAACAGAATACCAAACAAGCACATAATTGAAGTTGAACGCGAAGAAAAATCCACAGAGATATGCATAGAAGCAATGGCGTCATCCGCATTCAAGGTGAAAACTTGGTCATCTGTGGGTAATCCAATAACTTCGTCCCCACTCTTTTACCTGCCTTGACATGTTAATTTTACGCATAATGCTCCTTTAACTTGGCTACGAAGTATAAACACGCTGGCAGATAGGTGATGCGTAAGACAAATAAGCTTGTAAGGAAAGATCATTGAGCAAAAATCTTGTCTGTTTTTCCTGTTCATTTTCCTTCTTATACTGCCTGTACTATATTGTGAGCTGTGAGTGAGTTACATGGTCCCACCAGATTCTTAAACCAAGTAAAAATAATCGGACTACATTGACTTTGTGGTTTTTTGTAACGACAGAATGACTGCCTATCGGAATGAGATCTGTAAATTTACTGTTCAGTGGCCACACCAAAGAAAAACAGCACTGGCCCGCCTATTCATAACGGCTCAAATAATCTCGCTCTGCTTCTTCACTCAGTTACGTTCAGATCCTCTCTCTTTGACTCTGCGTTTTCCTTCTTCATCCCAAACCAACCTGCAAAACCAGGCTCTGCAGGAGACATCTGTTAATTTCTCCTCATGACGCGTCTCTCCCACTCTCTCTGGCCTATACTATGCATGCAATGCAACATGTCATCCTTTGCTTCGTTTTCTAAAACCAACAAAAAAGGCACCTTAGTGGTCAGGGAAGAGGACAGTGCAAGGGGGAGAAACAGAGAAAATGAAGCTGCAAACCTTGCTCTTGTAATTTCCGACCTAATAGCCGAGATAGATCACAGCAAGAAAAAGGCAGGAAAATCGTGTTGGAGAAGGGGAGCACGTGCATCTTCTCATAAACACCAGCTTCGAGCTAGCTTTCACAGATAAGTTGCACGTGCCCTGCTTCTCCAACAGGACCTACCCGCTCGTGTAGCCACGGCTCGAGAATGTTTGAGAGATATTTAGCCAGAGAAGCTCGACTTCTATTATATACGCAGGCTGGAGGGAGGGAGGGAAGGAGGGAGAGGGGAGAAGTGACAGTGTGAGTGAAAGAAAATTTAAAGCGTTGAGTCTAGAAGTGGACATTCTTTTAAGACTCATTGGAGCCAAAGAAGCAACCTTGAACCACTGCACTGTGAGATATATCAGTGATAGTTCGGGGTTATATATAAAGGGGCCACACCCAACCCCATTCAGAAGAGCATGCACTGGAATTCCCACCCCCTCCCCCCAAATAATCCATAGATGCGTGAAACATGCACTGCCATCTCATCCCATTAATTACACAAGGTTGCTTACGCTTTATGTGCTCCCAAGCTATCTCATAAAGTATGACTATAATACGAAACATGTTTTGTGTATTACGTTATAATTGGGAAGCACTTAACAGTGAAGAATGGCCTGTCCGTAGAATCAAATTGTGTGTGTGGACAGTGTAGTGCACGTTCTTGGGGTAGAGAGTGGGAGCTACGCTTGGGGGAACTGATAGATTGGACTCTGAAATTGACACAGGCCAGTGAATTTTATTCTTCAGGAGCTTCCAGTGTGGGATTGAATCAAGATCCACACAGATTTCGTTACGTATATAATGGTCAGATTTGTTGGTCACTTTGTGCCGCCAAAATGAGCGACCCACCTCCCGCAGACCAAGTTCATCCTATTCTGGCTCGAATTTTATCCCGAAGTAATAATAAAAACATGAACGAGCCTCAGGCAAGTACGAAGGGTAATCAAATCAGATGGAGCAGATTGAGGAATGGGGTCGCGTGTTAGGGTCTCGTACGGGAAAAAATAGTTTGGAAAGGAGGTCGTGGCACTACTACAGAGGGAAGTTCCAGGAATGAAAAGATTTACCCTTCAACTTTGTGTCTCGTTTGGAACTCCACTTTCTCTTTTATGACATGTCTTTGCGCGCTGCATATCTTGTCACGATCACAGGATTGCATGCAGTTTTCTTCCTGAGATTTAAACTTTCCTTCGTTATATTGTTATAAGGAGGAATCTAACCCCTTTCATCATATTTTTTTTATACAAAAAGAGCTCAAATGCTCAAAACAAAAGAGATTACACTAAGAGGGGGGTATGAACCTAGAAGATCATTCACCCTGAAGGTGGTGTGGGTATGAGCAGTAAACAATTGAGGTAAACAAAGCCTCCTTAGCAAGATCATCGACCACTCGATTTTGCTCCCTTGGCACATACTGGATAAAAACAGTCCACCCCCTACCAATGAGTTTCCTGATTTCAGTAAGCAACAAACCATTGTTCGAAGTAGTGCATCCTGTATTGAGCATATCGACCAGTAATCCTGCGTCCGATTCAATGATGTCTCTTCTAATTTTTTATTGGTTGGTTAATGATAATATCAACGTTCACAGTGAGTTATGTTGTGGACGTCAGGAATGGATGACCCATTCAAGCCGGTGTTGGGTCAAAATGGAACCCAGTTAGCTTTGTGGGTGGAGGGGGTCCAAAATATGTAAGCCCAGTTGATGGAAAGCCCGTTGCGGGGGACGGATAGACACGACAGGTGGTGGAGGCATTGGTTGGCGCACAGAAAAGTGATCTGGACATTGCCACTGGGCTCCTCCTCTACAGGTGGGACGTCCCTATCGTCTCCTTCGTGTCCCCCTCTCAATCTCCTCCACCTACGTACGTGGGGGGTTAGAAGCTAAACCTAGCTAGACAAAAGACAAAAAAATAAATAAAAATAAAGCAAGCTGTCAAAATGCCACATCTGGCCTGGTCCCTGTGGACGGGCTCGGAATCTAAGACCCTTTTAAAATATATATACCTGAAACAGGTTACGCATACAAGTAGATTACCATGGAGCTATGGCTTGGATGGGAAGCATTCATCCTCAATTTCTTCTTGGCACGTGTTTCTACTTATGGATACCTCGTATAACATTAATTCGTTATATTTAAAGTTGTGAGAACGGATTGAGCCCACCCTTACATATTTTTTTTAAGTATAAATAACACCAAACACATTCAAAACTGGCATAAAATATTTTATCTTTTTATGTTAATTTTTTATAATACTATATTTAAAATTGCAACAAAATATTAATACTTATATATTATTAAATTATAAAGATATATAGTGAGGTAATGTTATTTTTTAAGCCAAAATAAAGCAATGTTGCATGGTGGAAAATTTTTAAATCTTCCGTTTGCAAGTTGTTTTTGATGGAACGGTAGGCTCGGACTTTTACAATAGTAGCTCTCCCCTTCCAACAAATGGGCTTGCCGGCTTTCCTAGTCTAAGGATCCGTTTGACTAAACTTATATGAAGCTCAAATTTAGTTTAACAGTGTTTTTCGATAAAACGAGATAATCTCCTTTACAAATTACTTTGACTAACATAAAAATATTTCTCTACCGCGTTCTCAAACAGACCCAAAATTATATTATGTGAGGCTGACTTATTTCACCGGACACCACTCATTAATTAAGCATTCATCATCTTCCCTGTTCTTGACACCACAACACGAATCCATGATCTCAGGATCGGTAGTAATATTTGCCTATGAACCTCAATTGTGTTATTAAGGTACACTGTTGGGAAAACCGGACCAGAGCTGATCGGCTTATCAGGATCGGATCCGGATATCCTTCTATGCATAGAAACATGGCCGAGCTTGGTACATTAAAATGGCCGCAAAAAAAAAAAAACACGCGCGAGAACACACATCAAAAGGAGAAAGTGATTAAATATGTGGGTTAAGTGGTAAGATATTCGAACTTTTTGGAGGGATTCAAACCCTGTTGCTACCTTTAGAAGGATATCCTAATTTTTGGACACCTAAATAAACGTTTAAAGATAATTAATAATACATTAAGGTAATATTGGTATGCCCCATGGGCAAGAAAAGTTTCGCCTGCGTTTTTGACTAAGCAGCCTTTATGCTTCCGACCGTATGTCTATGATTCTTATCGTTTATATAAACTAGCTTCTAAAAATATCGTAAACTTCAATGTAAAGTATTTCTACGTACGCGATACAGTGCTCAACGAGTTATTCTGTGAATAGTTACTCCGTAAATCGTATCTCAATAAAGAAGCCGCCTTTTTGTTACGATTCTATGATTAGCCTGTTGTCCTGTTTGAATGCGGCATGAATAGAAAATATTAAACAAACAGTGTTTATCAGGAATAAACAATCTCTCTCATGATCGTGGAGACAGAGTGTAAATTCAGTCCCATCTTAGCAAAAAAAACAAAAGAAAAAGGAAAAATTGCATCAGAATCGTAAGGGTAAAACAGGACCGCCGTCATCATCGTCATTAAAAGTCAAAGCAAAACTAAGGTGCATCCGAACTCTGCTGATCCTCAAAGAGATTGACTTACTGGGGGGAGAGCGTCTACCATATATTTGGGGTTGGGTCTGTCCCGCTTATCTGGGACATTAATCCTCAAATTTAACCTCAAAGCCTCAAACTTTACCCCTCCTCGTACCTTGCAGTGGGTTGGAATTTGATAATATCTTCTCTCGGAAAGGACGATAAGCCGATACGATCTGCCTCATCCCTCAATAATTCAATCGTCTTATAAGGCCTGCTTTGGTAATTCTGGGAACAAAAAAGGGCTTAACTTCCCCATCCCCACTAGAGTCAGGGGCATTCTGGGCCATGAATTTATCTCTTCTGGAAAATGACTGGCCTGTAAAAATGTCGTGTGTCACCTCTCGTCTTGAATTCCTCCGAGTTAACGGGACCCGGTCAGGCCTGACCTTATCTGTACGTGCCTCCCGACACAATTGCCACGTCATGCAGTCCCACTCGCTTCTGATCAACGGCTCAGATCGCCCTCCACACCCGACTTGTTCGATCCTTAACGCCTAGCCCTCATTAAATATCACTTCCATCAGGCTCTGGCAGTTCCATTCCGGGATCTGATTGCCCATACGCTCGATCTGCCATAACCCGCCTGATCCTGCTTACCATGGGTCTCCTCGACCAGTTGTGGGATGACACCGTTGCCGGTCCTCGTCCGGAGAACGGCCTCGGCAAGCTCCGAAAGTACAACACCTTCAGTTTTCGAGAGAGTTCCGGCAAGGGTACGCAAAACTTTTGCTATCTTATGCTGGCGCCGGACTCTACATACCCTATTTATCAGATCAAATTGAATTGATTTAACGGCTATTGATTTGTTGACTTTTAAACTGCAGATCAATTCCTGTATCTTAACAGTTTTAAAAAACTCCAGCTCAAATGATCTATTATTGTTTTATCAGTTCCGGCTTTCATCAGAAGATTTTGCGCATTAGAACAAATAGAATCCAACTAGATATTTTTCCCGGAGATAAAAGATTCAGAAACGCTCCAGACTGTAGCGCGCGTGTGCCTCTTGGTTTAGCAGTAACATGCTAATATGTAGGGTGTTCTTTTCTATCAGAATCGGAGGCCGGAAGCGTGAGATCGTACGGTGACGAGCCCTCGGAGGAGGGGACGAGAGTAACACGTAGCATAATGATCGTGAAGCCGCCGGGGTACCAGAGTGGATCGCCTCCGGTTTCGCCGGCTGGGTCTACTCCGCCGGTCTCTCCGTTTTCGGGTAAGGTCGTTATTAGCCTCTCCTTTTCATCACTAGTAGAATGTTTAACTGGATCCTGAAATGGAATTGTCCTGCGATGAAACTCGAAAGCTGACAGCCAGCGGCTTTTCTGAGCTTGCTAACGTGAACTGTGCTCTAATTTGGGGGTAATTCTGTCATTGTGTGCTGGTGGCTATCTTTCGTTGGATTAGGATGATTAGATTGGGGCGATGACTGAGGAGTGTTAGGTGCATATAGTCAGAATGGTCAATTTTTTATTCTTTTGTAATGTTTCCGATGGATAATGACTTGCCGGATGAGCATATGCACATATATATATATATATATATACACACACAAACACCCATGTATTTGCTCAATTATATCAGCGCAGTAAATTATTTTATATCCTTCACACTCTACGTGTTAATTGAGGTCATTTCACACATTTGAATTCATACAAGCTCAAAATAGGTGCTGTATACAAATTTCAATGTTTATTCACTGATATGGTGTGTCCATGCCATCGTTTGAAGGAGGAATATATTAGAACAGTATAGTTAGGAGGAAAAGGTGTGACGATGATGTTGCTGGATGCTTTCAGGGGGGAGAGAGCCCTTCCGGTTTCGAAGAAGGTCGGCGTCGGATGCGTACGAGAAGAGAGGCCAGCAGAACAGATCAAGCCCTTCTTCTCCTTTCGATGTCTGAGAAGTGAGACTACTGAAGCACGTAGGGAGGGAGATGATGTTGTGTTATATATGTTGGGCGTGGATCTGTTAATCTTTGTGTTAGATCTGTGCGAACGAGATGAAGCTGTGGGGTGGTTTATGTAGTGTGGACTGTGGAGCGTGGCGGCTGTGATGTGAGCTTATGGAGGAGCAGGAAGGAGTAGAGTGTTAAAATAGTGTATTATTGTGCATGTGTATATGGTGCCTTCTCATCGGCTGGTTCTGTTGTAGATTTTTCTTCTGCCTGAAAGTTTTTTGGCCTGAATAGATAAGATCCTGCTGCTGTGTAGTTTCCCGATCACTCTCGAATCAGTGAGTTGTCGTTTTGATGGTGGAGCCGATGGTTGGTCCCACTCGAAAAATATTAAATTTGCATTTGTCGGACCGATCGGAGGATTCGATGAGTGAGACGAGCTTCGTACAACCACTAATTAATTTGAGGAATCTGGATTCTAAGTCCTAACGAAGGGATATTATTGTTATTAGCCTATCAGAAATTGCAGTAATTGCTATTGTCCGTATTGTCTTGAAGAAGGGAGGAAATGTCAGCAAAGGATTTTGCAATGTAAATCCAAGTCATGTGAAAATAACGGGCATGCAAGGATGTGGCGCTCTCAAGCAAGGAAAATATTATTTCAGAATTTGTTGGGGATGATTTTATGAATTCTAAAATAAGTTTATAAAAAGGGTTTTATCTCGATTTGCATACAATGTGATTGTGAATCACTTTCTAAATACACAATTAGACGAATACTCAAAACAAATACCCTCTACCATCCTTGAATTTAGCCATTCTTTGAATTAATTTATTTACAAAATTTTAAATAAGTATGTCAAATTAGTTTATTTATGGAATTCTAGATGAGAATATAAAAATAATTTTATTTCGTTTTATGATGAAATATTTTTAAGTGTTTTTCATTATTTCGTGGTAGGTGAAAGGGAAGGGAGATGCAGTAGGTGGAGTGTGCTCAAATCCCATAACGATTGAACACGTACAGATTAAAAGCTATATATGTTATTGGGACGTGGCTTTTGACATCTAAAAAGTCTTTTGGTGACTATGTGATCTCAAAAGAACAAAACCTTATATCCATGAGCGGCTAAATGTAGACAATACCTTATCATATCACACCAATCCTCGTCATTGATTGAGTCACATATTATGAGACATGTTGTCCATGCACAACACAACACAAATAGTAATGGAGAAATAGGGTCGCCTCGGTGTAACCCTCTTTTAGGATTAAATAATTAAGATTGCTGCCCATTCCAAAGCATATTATAGGATATAGATGTCACACAATTTATAATAAGATTGATGAAATCTACTTTCAAGCCAACCTGTCCAAGCACCCTTCCTATGAAGATCTAAATTGATTCAATCATATGCCTTTTTTTTTTAAAGTCAATTTTGAAGGCCATCAAACCTTTTCTACCTCTCGATCTTTTCATGATGTGCATAATTTCTAGTCCCACTATAATATTGTCCAGGATGACTCAACTTTAATTAAGCAAGACTGAAAAAGGGATATAAGTTCATCCACAACACCCCTCAAACGTTCAACTATTATCTTAGTTACACGCTTATAGTGAACAGTGCATAAGGATATAGGTATGCAATGGGCAACTATTTCTGGATTGTTTCTCTTTAGGGTCAGTGAAATTATAGTTCTGTCCACCTCATAATCTAACACACCCTTCACAGAAACATCGTTCACAAATTTACACAGTGACTCACCTACTATGTTCCAGTTTTTCTGATAAAATACAGAGGGAATACCATCCAAACCTATAGCTTATAAGCCCCATAGAGAAAAGGGCACTTTTAATTTATTCGAAGGAGGCCGACATATATCTTCCAATGCAGCATTCCCAATATTAGGAAACATTGAAACAGTGTTTACAGCATTAGCAACACCGTCCTCATCATATTACTTCCCGAAGAAATCACTAACCAAAATCTTGAGACTCTTTTCATCAGTGACCCATTGTCCATTTGAATCTTTCAGAGCCAAAAACTCTATTTTTCCTCCTCTTAAATTGAGTTTTCAAATGATAGTATCGGATGTTTCTGTCCCCTTTTATAACCCAGTTTGTTCTAACTTTTTAAAACCATTTCATTTCTTCAACTTTTACAATTTCATCCAATTTAATTTGGAGCGCTTATTCTAATTTACATAGGAATGAAAAATGGGGGTAGGAGGGGGGGTTCTGGATCCCTTTTAATCTTGCTAGGATGCATCACTTATTTTTCTCAACAAATCCAAATATACTCCTGTTCCAATCAATTAGAGATAAACCCAGCCCTTCTAAAGCATGATTGATATCCACATTATTACACCAAACATTAGCTAAAAATTCAGTAAAATTTTCATGATCCATCCACTTAGCTTCAAACCGAAATGGTTTGAGACCTCTTGGCAGCACAGCAGAGTGGAAATGCAGAGCAAGGGGGTTATGATCAGAAAATCTAGTTCGGGGTAGTACTTTGTGGAAGCATTCCGGTAATAGGAGGAAACAATCCTGGTTTCTGAAAGCTCGATCAAGTCGTTCATAGAGTCTCGCGTTGCCTCTGGTTGTAGGACCTCTCCAAGTAAACTTTGGGCCTGGAAATCCCATACACTCTGCAAACGAGAGTGAAAGGCCCTGCAACCAATGTTCACGTCTAACAGCTTAACAATCATCGCACTCCTCCATGCCTTATACAATCTTATCTTCATTCTCTCCGAAACGTTGGGAAATTTCTTTTCGGGTCTTCGATAGTCCTTAATAGCGGTTCTTCGAAGCCTCTATCGTGAGTATGGTCGGTAGAGTCCGACAAGCTATCATCGGACATATAGTCATCTTTGTTGTTCTCTTCATCATCAGGTGGATCACTATTCCTGTCAATGCCTTTCAGTCTCTCTGCAACGATGGGCCTCCAAGGAAAAAACCAATACTTTCAGAGCTCAGTTTGGGCCATCCTCTCTGCATGCTACTTTCTCCCATTCCTTTGGTTCCACCATTCTTGACTTCGAGCTTCTCAGGAGTTTATCATCTTCCTTACGAGTAGGAGGTACGATGTCCAACATGATTTCCTTCCAGTCTTGTCCTGCTAAATTTACTAGTGACTCCTGGTCTCTTGCTGTCATTTTGAAATTTTATGGTCCTTATTTGTCTTTAAGTACAAACAATAACGGCCTTTATGTTGTCACCTTGATCCAAAAAAAAAAAAAGCGGGTAGCTAACCGGGCCAACCCAAGTTCGATCTGCGAGATCTGGAGCGGAGCCTGGTGATCTGGTCTTAGTCTTCCCCGTGCTCAGCCGGTTAGATGGAGGCTATCCCATGATATCCCAGCACGGTTGCAGTCGCACCTGAAACCCGTGGACACGGCGAACAATATGAATCATGGGTTTCTGATTTTCCTGCTCTTTTTTCATCCTCTCCTTCTCCACTCCTTGGGTGAGATTCTCCATCTGAAGGGTTTTATCTTCCACAGATTTGCAAATTTCTCATCCGATGGTCTTTTCTATTGCTTTTTATATGGTGTCGTGAACGCTGAGAAAGAAAGATATCTGGAATGTAAATTTGGTTGTCACAATAGTTGAGCAGTTAAGGATCTGGCAAGTCTTTAAATTTGATTTGAAGTGTCTTCTTTACTCCTTTTACGGGGTGCGGACCGTCTACTGTAGGTATAAGAATTTCTTCTTTTATATTATCGAGTCTGTTTTATGAAGATATTTTTAAGACGCCAGCTACCGGTCTACTAAAAAGGAAGACTCGCCCCAGAATCACGTTAACTGCTTTACAAGGTTCAGTGGCGATTTTTTTATATTGTAAAGTACCGAAACATGATCTACCATTACAAAAACGTTTGTCTCTGAAGATGGTTAGAATGTTACAGCCACTAGACGGTCTGTCTGGTGAAAGATTGAGTGTCCTACTATTCCTTATCCCATTAGCTACTCGCTTTCCTTGTGCGGGCTGAGAAAAAGGCTCTATTATTGTAACCGATTGTTTGCCAGAGCTTTTGATAAAACATAGATGGCTTGTAAATGCTCTAAATGCTAGCTGCCATAATCTTGTTTGATTTAATGACAAAGCCTTAATCTGTTAGGATGAACAAATGTTGCCTGGACTGCCATTTATGCTGCATACATGTACTAACGTTCACCTATATAGCCCTCTCTGTTTGTTCCATTGCATATCAAGTCAGACATGGACAAATATTGGTTACATCTGTCTGTGCTGCTCAGCTTGACTTTTCACATTCTTCTAGCTTCAAGGACAAACTGCTTTTGGCTAGATCGTTCATAGAGATTATGATGTAGTTATTGTAAACTTTATGAAATGATATTCTTGGTCTTGAATAACTTATTTCTGATTATTTGATTAGTCCCTAATGGAACAACATTTTTATATGCAAAATGGTTTTACAACTCTTTTATTCTTTACATCTAGCTACACCAAATGGAGCATGTGTTTCTCAAGGCGGTCATTTTCCACCCTTCACATCAGAGGGGAAGCCTCCCAAAAAGGGACCCAAAGATCTGACCCTTTGCAGGGTTTTTCGCAAAAGAACTTGCTGTGACATAACCCAAACGTATCCCGCTCTTCTGGCTGTAAGGAAGCTCGCCTCTACTGGGGAAGCCAACCAGGAGTGCCTGGGCTTATGGGAATTATTGGAGTGCTCCATATGTGATCCACGTGTTGGTGTTCAACCTGGACCTCCAATTATATGTGCATCATTCTGTGACAGAATTTATGAGGCATGCTCAAATGCATACTTCTCCATGGATGTGAAAACACAGGTATGTGGTTCTCCTGCAATCGTTCTGGTTAATTTTCTCATGAATTTGAATATTTAAATGCCAGCAAAAGTGGAGGTGATTTGGGTTTTTACATAAATTAAGTTGTCTTTAATCCCAATCACAGTAATTTAGTCTGGTTTTAGGATGTTTTATTTTAAAAGGAGGTTATGCTTCATGAGGTATG
>JANTPZ010122258.1:0-39492 GCA_025593235.1 Vachellia pachyceras | reverse complement strand
ATATATATATATATATATAACGTAACATGAAGGCAAATAGGCAATGGAGCTTTCAGATGTGTGTCGTAAGTATATATGTACAGATTCCGGGGAGATATTGTAAAAAGAGAGTCATGTGATGATAGTTCTGTGTTTTTGTTTGTTAGCTTAGTGATGAGTTAATACAATAATAATGTCTGTATATATAATACAACCCAATTCCATCCCTCACGTTACTTTGTTTTCTTCCTCTCCTTTTCATCACAACTCATTCTCCACGCTTCTTATTTCTTGCTTCACATGCAAACTGCTTCTTCATCCCCCCTTGTCTTTTAATTCATTAATTCACATGGGAATTAATCGATAATACCCGTTTGGTCCTATTCATAGAGTGAGAAAAAGAAGAAATTATTTTGCTATATTTTTCATATCAACATACACAATTTTACTCTTCATTTATTATTTATTGTTGTATTAATTTTGTTTTTATGAGATATAATGTAAACCAGGATAAAATTGGATAGTTCCGATCTCTTTCTAACATGAGTGACTGAAACTTACCAATCTTTATGAAAAATAAACATAACTTCCTCCACTAAATCCTTAATCAGTCTCCACAATCTAGTTTACATGTTAAAATTTTCAACTCATAAATATCAAAATAACAATTATTCTTTTGAAAAACTGATAAATAAAATATTATCTTTATTTTAAATCTTTTACACATTAAAATAATTTTCTTAAAAAAATTAAACCTTAACTATCTATATCAAATTTGGACGTATTAGATTTTTATGCCAAAACCACAACTGATTATCTGTATGATAAAAACATGTTTGTAGTACTAGTCTATACATGAGAGAAAACACACTCTCACAAACACACCCCCCCTTGTGTGTGTGTGTGTCTGTGTGTGAAGGCTGCCTAACCCCTCTTTTTGTTTTTGTAATTTTAATTATTTCACATTTTTCCTGTATGAACGAAACAGAAAAACCTTCCACAATCACTTTAGGTGATTATAGGGTCCATAGTCTCTCCCTATATATAATCTCTGTTTTAGTGCGATCATGTGCTTCTACTTTAACTAACATATCTTTTTCAGAAAAACTTCAGGCCGTAATTAATTGATTGTTAATATATAATGGGAACAAAAGGAGCAAAGGTACAATTAAGAATGTAAAGAGAAATGCATGTGTATGACTGTGTGGTTTACACAAAAATAATCCACTTCCTCTTGTCTTATTCCTCTATACATATATTTACAGCCACAGCCTTCCATATATGAGCATACACGCATGCAAAACTTTACATCACATCTCGGCCTAATATATATATATATATATATATATGTGCGCGCCCGCTTGTTTGAGAATTCCTTATTTCTAGCAATATATGCAAGCCAAAACAAAACCATCTCGAAATCTGTAAATTCTTCTTAAATTTTTTAAATTTTTCTCGAAATCTGTAAATTTATTTCGTCTAACAGATTTTCAAGCACATATTATAGTGTTCCTTTCATGTATTATATATAAACAGTGAATAATTATTAATAAGAAGCTACATGAATTTGTTGAGCCATCAAAGACATTGTGGACTGCAATATATTAAAAGATCGTGATGTATTGTCTTGTTATTGGTGTTTAAATTTGGTCGGTTCAAATTCCGCCACGAATCTACCTAACCACTTTTTCCAATAAGATTAAAAAAGAAAAACAAAATCTGGCTTCCATTAAAATTCGAACCTCAAAATTACTTCAATCCCACTGATATTGATTTAATGGTTATCGTCGTCACGATGTGACCGTCACATTCTTGCCACTAAGAATTTTGTCTCCCAACTTCATCAACACTATCGCCTTGTTTATTAGAGTTTTTGAAAAAGTTAAACATACCTTCAATATTACTTTTTGTAAAATGGGATAATCTCCTTCTCATATTTACCTCGATTTTCGTAAAAGTACTTTTTTACCGTATTTTTAAATGGGCATAATACCAACAAAGATCGTTCCAAATGAAAGAACATGTGCTCGTTTGAATATTAAAAGACGTTTTTGAGAGCTACCCCAATAGCTTGACATGCTCAAATTTAACGTCCATATAGACAATGGTGTGGTATGTCATAGTATGTTGTTATTCGTTTTAATGTATATAAGTATACTATCTCGTATTAAAGGCTATTTTGTTTAATGCACCGTTAAACACTAAATATGAATAAATGTTTTTGGGTATGTATTTAAACTTTGTTCTAAGTTTTATTACATGTTTTAGATTGAAATAAGATATTAATGTCAAGTATGACCGTTTTTGTCGACATGTATACATCTCTTCAATTATCAAATATAACCTTCAAACATAAATACAAAAAAAGACATAAAAAATATGGCATCAAGACTAAGATACCTACCTAAAAAAAATCCAGGAGCTGGGGTGCTACTTGTTTTTCCTTCAATATTAATTAGCAGATATATGGCACTAATATGATTTTCTTTTTGAAAGAAAAAATTGAGGAAACAAAGAAGGTCCCAAGAGTAAGGAGAGAGCAAAATTACAAGTTTATATACATAATAGCTAGCTAGGTATGTTTCTTGTATTGGCTTTTATGATATATATATATATATAACATTTAATTTCTTCAGCATGTGTAGTTATAACATTTAATTTCTTCAAGATGTGTAGTTGAGGTGTCAAACTCTTTGTGCTTGTTTGGGACTCATTTTTCTTAATGGTGCACTCAAGTCAAGATAAAATCATCTCGAAATTTATAAAAACCATCTCAAAATCTATAAAAACTATTTCGAAATCTGTAAAATCACATCAGAAATCGTAACTTCTTTCTTCTAACGAATTTTCCAAACACACACTGATATATTATGTATAATGGAAGGTCTGTGCACCATCTCGAGAATGTTAGCCAAAATTAGACACATGGTTTGACGTTATTATCGACACACATATATATGAGGCCAAAGACAAGAGTGCTTTAGAGAATATTCATCTCATTATTATTGGGATGGCTCAGCTTCATCACTCCAAAATGTGATTTTTTTTAGAGATAGAACGCCTAAATGGGACAGGGCATTGGGATGAGTCGGCTTCATCACTCCAAAATGTGATTTTTTTATATCGTTATAAATACACACTTGAAAGCAAAAAGACTATTTGATTATTCCACATCACCTTGTTTAATTATATCGTACCAAGCAAACATGATTGGGCAGGTATTTACTGGAATTTCCTTGAAACGAGGAAAAATACAAATATGAAGAATAATATTTGTAAGTGCCTTGAACAAATTGCTCCCATGCATGCATATATAATAAGAAAAGGCCAAAGTAGATTTACGTGGAAGAGAGAGGAGTGAGATAGAAGATGTGGATTGGGAATCAGAAAGTGAGGTTTTTATTTAGAGCCAACCATTTAATTGGTTATATCCTCATCAACAACAACGAATGTGACAGAACAAAATGGGGCTCTCTGTGTATTTTGTCACGTTGGGCACTGAAAACTATGTGTTGGCTTTTACTCTACTTCATTCCAACCAACATGTTTACGATGGCCTCCAAGTATTTGTATCATACCAATCCCTATTGGTTCTTATAGATTCAGCTTTAACCACTTTGAGACTGATTCAATGGACCCATTTGGAAACACGGTAGAGAAATACTTTTTCATAAGTTAAAGTAAATATGTAAAATAAATTATTTCGTTTTGTGAAAGAACACTATTGAACGTGCATTTTGGCTTCTATAATCGTTGCCAAATATGACCAGTATCTAGTATGTGTGTGTGAATACACATAATGCTATTTAAAAATATATTTTCATTTGATCTTAGTAATAATACATGGATATGATGATTCAATCAAATATTAATATTAAAAATAATTGTATGCTTGTGCTGCTCATGAATTCATTCCACCCTCAACTCAAATATTGTAATTAAACTAATCCTCTTCTACGTGTTGGTGGGGTCAATAGACACACACACACACAAACGCATATATATATATATATATAAATTTGGAGTATGTAGTTTCTGCTCATTGATGATGCGGACCACTTCTATCTCCGCTTTCGTGGTGGTGAAGATTTGCATAATCATCGAAATAGACTTCATTTGATTCTTGGCTGTTATTTTTTTTTCTGTGAGCCTAAACTAAATATAATTTAATGAGAAAATTTTTACAACTGCTACTTGATTAGGAACCCAAAAAAAATGCAGAAATGCATCAAGATAAATCATTTTTTAAATATATAAATATACAAAATTTAAATAAAATGCAAATAATAATATAGAAGGTGTACATATACAAGTCACGAGTATGGTACTCATTCCTGGAGCCAGTTCCTTCTTTTGGGCCAATAGTACTATACTCTGACTATTATGCTGGACCCGTTTGGTTGACTGGTTAAATGAAAATAAAGTCAATAGGCCCAACACCCAAAGCCAGTAGTGTTGGATTAATTTTGTAGGGAAGTTTGTACCCAAAAAAAAAAGTTGGGAATGAAGAGCAAGAGCGGGTCTATAAGGAGGGGTTGGTTCTTTAAAATTAGTATGTCTAATAGTATCTCAAATAGATTACTTCAAATAAAAAGATACTTGTGCTTAACCAAATAATGAGATTCGGTCATGTCAAAAGGGGCTATTTTCATATAAGGTGGTATATCTATGTTTGAATCCTTACTTAAAAAGTTGTCACAGAAAATATATGTGCCTAGCAAAAAAGAAATTTTGGGAGTGAAGTAGGGCGTTAATTATACTTGAAATGGAAGGAATGATATTTCCCATTCAACAAATATATTGAAATAAGAGAGAATTATTATGAGATCCTAGGTAAAGAATTTAATCATTAAAATGTTCTAATAACAAGTAAGTAGTATGAATCTATTGTCATTTTCTATGTTGAAACTTATCATTGCATGCTACTTAATTATTGTAGGTGATCTTCAACTTATCCATCTCGATGACCCCGAGGCCTGATGCTGGGAATGACATTATGATATGGGGTCTTACTCCCTCTGGTAGCTTTTTTGTTAAAAGTGCTTATTTCATCATTGAACCAGAGCCATCCAATTTGTACAACCCCGTGTATAAACTCATTTGGAAGTGGAGAGGAGCCGAAAGAATAAGAATTTTTCTTTGGAAGGTCTTTCTCAATAGACTGCCTACCGATGCCTGGAGGAGTTCTTGGTCTTCTGTTTCTCCATTGTGCTCCTTTTGCAATGAGGAAGAGGATGACGCTTTACATGTGCTCCGCAATTGCCGATATGCTAGAGATATGTGGAATAGAGCTGTCAATCCTTCTCATTCTGCTAGCTTCCTTTCTTGTTTCTTGCGGGATTGGGTTGCTATGAATTTGAAAAAGGAACTGAGTAGAGGTTCTACCGGCAACTGGGATCTATTTTGGGATGTGGCTTGTTGGCTCTTATGGACATGGAGAAACAAAGATATCTTTAACTATTATTTCATCAAGCCTTTGAATACCTATGAGACAATCATTGCTTCTTGGAAATCCTTTGTTCAAGTCGATGATTTTTTATAGCTTCATCCTCGTGCCTTCCATGGTCAAAATAATCAGTGGAATCCTCCTGATAGAGGATAGGTTAAGGTGATGTTGACAGAGCAGTGGCCAGATCCTCTATGAGGGCTGGATGCGGCGGTGTCATTAGAGATCACTTCGGAAATTGGATTAGGGGGTTCACCAAGAAACTTGGCCTATGTGAATCTCATAAGGCTGAGGAATGAGCTATTTACAAAGGCCTCCTGGAAGCTTATGAATGTGGATACAGGAATCTTATTATCGAGTCTGATGCCAAATTGCTTGTGGATATGCTTAATTTTAATTGTGATTATGCTAACACTGGTATATTATTTACAGAAATTAGAGAAATCATGGCTATGAACTGGAGTGTAATAATCCAATACTTGCCAAGGGAGCAGAACAAGTTGGTTGACGCTTTAGCTAAGGAGGCTATATCCTCGTCTACAACTTACCACTCGTGCCCGCACCATCTCTGGGAGTTGTGTGCAAATGATTCTCTGGGACTTTCTCCCCATTTTGTGTAGTTCCGTCTTGCTTTCGAGCTTTTAGCTCTCTTTATGTATTAAAAAAAAACTTAATTATTGTAGGACTTTTTCGCCATTACGTTCTTGCAATTGAACCCCATAGTAATTCTTTATGGAACTAAAAATTAAAGACTGGCGTATGTATCATTCAATTAAGAATATGAAGGATATATAAGTAAGGGTTAAAGAGTAAAAAATAACCTGAAAGTTTTTTTAAAGAGGGCATTGGTCACATGAAAGTTGTTGATGGGGTATTTTGGACTCTGCTGTTAAAACCTTAACGTTGACCGTCAACTCATTAACAGAGAAATTAGTCAACTTTAACGGATTTTTTAACTGCAGGATCCAAAATACCCCATCGATGACTTCAATTTAATGCGTTTTCGGGGAAAAAAACTTCTGAGTTATTTTTTACCATTATAATCAAACCATATAGCACTAAATTAATGTGAAATATACTAAGAAGAAGAAGAAAACGCTGCACGTAATGTTACGTGCTCTGATAGTTATCAAATTGAGAGAGTGGATTCCTTGTTCTTGCTTTACCTATGCTGTCAAGTTATGTAAAGAACAAAAAAAGGGTCAGATATTAAAAACCCTTCAACACACTCAATCAGATTGAACAAGACGATCGATGAGGTTATATAATTGTACGAGCACAAAGCATCTCTCATATCTACACAAACGAAGAAGCTTAATTACCATCCTAATTGACCCAAGCAAAAAAAAAAAATGCAACCCAAAATTTTATTCTTTTCTTTCTTCTCCAAACATTCCTACCCTTCTCTTCTTCATCACCCACATTCATCCTCATTCCATAAAAGCCTCGCTCCTTCCCATTCAAATATCCATCATAACCCAACATGCAGGGCGGTGATGGCATTCCGATCCGCAACCCACCACCAGACCCGAAACCATACCGCCGCCGCCACACCGCCCGCTACTACGTCCAACGTGTTCGTGACAGCCTCACCACTCGAGTCTCCAAACTCATATGCGCCACTTTCTTGAGTTTCCTAGCCGTCATTGCCATCATCACCTTCGTTCTCTGGATCAGCCTCCGCCCCCATCGCCCCAGAGTTCATATCCATGGTTTTTCTGTATCTGGTCTCAACCCAAACTCCAAGTACAACAATGCTCAGATAAACTTCAACCTGACCACCCGGAACTCGAACCAGAATATCGGGATTTACTATGAGAACATGAACGGGTCGGTTTATTATAGGGACCACAACATCGGATCGAAGCCGTTGCTCCGTCCGTTCTACCAGGGGCCAAAGAAGACGACGGTGGTTGACGGCGTCCTGGGGGGAGCCACGTTGAAGATGAGTGATGAGCGTTGGAGGGAAATGTTGGGGGACAAGAAGGCGAAAGGGACCGTGGTGTTCCGTTTCGATTTGACAGCCATGATCAAATTCAAGATATCCATGTGGGAAAGTAAGCACCATCGGATGCACGCCAACTGTGAGGTGGCTGTGGGCCCCAATGGCTCCATCTTGGATGCTTACAGGGACAAGAGATGTCCCGTTTACTTCTCTTTCCCGTGATTCATTTCTTTATCTTTTTTTTTTTGGGGATACTTAAATTTTTTAAATTTTTATGACACGGTAATAAATTATACAAAGAAAATGTAATATGTATACTGTGGACAATGGGGCTCACTTCTTTTTCATGTTAATCTTATATCTTTGTTTATCTCTTTACATTATGTGCAATTGATAGATAAGTATAAAAGAAAAATTAAAAAATTTTGGATTGCAATTCACAATCATTTCTGTAGCATTTTTAGTAATTCTAAATATTGTTTCAATATTGATTCATTTGGCGAGTTTGATAATAATAATCTGGGGGAAAATTATGAAATAAATTATTTATAAAGGACGTATTTATAAAATTAATTAATAAGCTAAGTTGAAACATGGGATAGAGGAACAATGTGTGGTTTCCCCCTTGTTCACTTAATTAAAACTGAAAAATTAAATCCAAAGCATTGTTTTTTGGATCTGATGGTGTAGATTGAATTCTGAGAGAAGAGGAGAAAATAGGATACTGAGAGTTTCCATTCTCAAGTCTGACCTGGTTTGGTCAGTTTTCACTTTCAAGCTGTTTTCTTACAAGGTGGGCTCATCATACGGTGGCCTTAGTCACAAGCAAAGGTATATATTCTTTCCCACCTGTTCGCAGCAAGGCATATCAGTGCTAAACAAATTCCTGTTGCATCAGATGCCCAACCAGACATACACATAAAACATAAAGCTGATGAATCCTCTCAAAACTGTTCCCACCCCATTTCAGCTCTAAAAAAGTTTTGAGCATTAAATAATGTGCGAACCAAAGAACTTCTACGTCTGGCTACTCCAATTTATAGGCCTCTTGGGTCTTCTTGCTCTCATCCTATGGCTATCCCTGAGACCCAAGACTCCCTCCTACGCCATCGACTTCATCTCCATCCCACAGTCGTCCGCTCAGAACGGCAGCATCATTTACAACCTTGAGATTGACAACCCAAACAAGGAGTCTAGCATTTTCTTTGATGACATAACTTTGAGTTTCCTGTACGGGGAAAATCAGGTGGCACAATCAACCATAGGTTCTTTTCATCAAGGCGCTGGTAAGACCACTAGTATGTTTCAAAATGCTGATGCCAACCATGGAGCTTTGAAACCTCTAGTCAATGCGATGTTGAACGCCACGGCTGAGTTAAAGGCCGCTTTGATGACCAGGTTTCGATACAAGACATGGGGAATTAAGAGCAAGTTTCATGGGGTGAACCTGCATGGTACTCTCCCAATTGGTCCTGATGGGAAGCTTTCAGGTAAGAAGAAAAAGTATCCCATCAAGAGTCCCTCCAAG
This sequence comes from Vachellia pachyceras, assembly GCA_025593235.1. NCBI lineage: Eukaryota > Viridiplantae > Streptophyta > Magnoliopsida > Fabales > Fabaceae > Vachellia > Vachellia pachyceras. Next base: position 30,594 of record JANTPZ010122258.1, on the reverse strand, counting down.
AAAACGGCAAGATTCAAAACAAAGCATTGATCACAAGTCCTATCTGTGTCTCTGTCTCTCTGTGTGTGTAGATTCCTAATAGCACATGCACCAGTCCATATCGTGTGTGCGCTTATCCACTTGGTCATAGTGTTTGCGGATTTTTTTGTGGGTCTGAATTGTATTTGTGGATTGGAAACACAATTTGTAATATATTGTGATTAGAATTCATATTAGGTTAAACAACTATGTTTCTTTGTTAAACCCATAAATTCGGGTGTTTTACGCTTCATTTCTGAAGTTTTTTTCTGTAGCTGTTGCTGCTGTTGTGTCAACCAGCCATGTTAACAAGCTCAAGAATTAGAAATGGAACTTGATGAACCATGAAAGTATCAGGCGTTTCAAAGCAGAACCAGTGCTTTGAAAGTCACATAAAGAACAAGATGATACAGAATGAAAACCAATATCACTTGCATAGAAGGGAGAGATTAATTAGTTTTAGATTATTTTTCTTTAACAGTTTTGTACTGCTAGATGGTAAAAAAAAGGTATGGCCCGAAGTTGCCACCTGAGCCAAATGCTTGAATTTAACCTAAGACTGAATAGTTCCTATCGTAATAAATCTAGTTCACTTTAAAGGGTTCTGTTTCCCTGGAGTCCTACCGCTGCCAACAATTTGTCTCCGCCATTTGTGTGAATGGGAACCTGCAAGACAACACAGAGAAGGTAATTTAAGAATTGATCTGAAAAAAGAGTGTCCAATAATCAAATTAATCATATGTAGGACAACAATGACCTAATATTTTGACAGAAAAAAACAAAAGGTGAAAGGACAGAATAAAATCCTTACAGCAGGGAAGCCGCCATAATCCCCAGGCTCTAGGATGTCCTTGGTGAAACAACTGGTCGCTGCAACCCGAACCTGCAAGTGGCATATTGATGATCAGATATCTCCTCAACCCCAATTTCAAGTTTTCAGGAAAAATAAAGGCAGTACCATAGCAAAAGATATTTTTACATTCAGACAGATTTTGCTGTTTATCAATAATAGGTAATACAGCAAGTAAACAATTCTCATTTCTGAGTTGTTCTGGAAATCAGCTACGCTGCAAACAATTTCCCTTAAAGTCCAAGAGACAAAATATATTAAGGGGATTGACAAATTCAGATTAACCAATATATCTATACATCTCCAATGTTTTTCAAGCCAGTCTTAATTTTGCCCCACTAGAAAAACTAAAATGCAGCCTTTTCTAAATCTAGTTCAGTATTATCTGTCTCATAACATGCACTCAGCAAGTCCATTTATTATACATTCACGACCTATCCTATAGGCACGGAGGCCACAAAAGGCTAAACCTTGCAAGATTAGAGAAGTAAATAACTACCTCTGATACAATGGAAACGTGATCTCGCACAGCTACTCTTCCCCCCATAGTCACGTAATCACCTATGCTGAAGGGTAGCATATCAGACAAAGTTGCAACCCTTGAAAAATTTAAAAGCTTTAGCATGAATTATATATTTTGAATATGCATTTGACCATAAAAATCAATATGATATTCATAAAAAATGATCTTGAGAAAAGGAGTTATGATATTGACAACATACGTTGCTAAGCCCGCAATCCCTACTAGTCCACTAATCATACAATACCTCCCAATTGAATAACTACATTACGACCAATCTGCAAAAACAATTAGGACAGACAAAAAAAGAAATCCCAGTAATGGTATGCTTAATTATACAAACATTAAATGCTAACCTGAATTAAATTATCCAACTTTGTATAATCCCCAATGATTGTATCTCTCCAACTGCATTAATTAGTCAGTAGCATAAATATAGTCTTTTAAAGCTCATAAATTCCAAAAGAAAATCAAACTAGAAAATATATATTTGAAAATAAATAAAAGCATGAAGCAATCAAACTCCTTACCTGCCCCGATCAAGGCATGTATTTGCACCAATCTCCACATGTGCCCCTATCATGACATTCAACATCTACAAATTTAAGCAAGGAATGCAATAACAATTAATCCAAACCAAAAGTAAGTAATTTAAAATTATATATGCCCATATAACATGACAAGAAAGCACATCACGGAAACATATAAAGATCCCTAAGATTGTGCATTTGTTTGCAGCAACTAGCACCGTTTTCATGATCCTAAGGACAGTGCATGTGGCAAAGAAGAAAGTTGAACGAAGACAACGAAGTAGAGTTTGGCATCAAAGTAAATAAAGAAAGATTACCACCCTGAGGCTTCTTTATCATATTACCACTGCCATCTACATAAAATCCAAATCCTGCAACAATTACATTATGGCTATCACAACAGAATGAATTCCATAAAAGAAATTTCCAGTATCAAATTAGTTGATTTAAAGGCAAAGATAAGCTATTCAATAGTATTCATATTAACGAGCAAAAGGTAAGACTCATGGCCTTGCTAATACCGCACTTGCTTCAGGCTATGTAGTGAGTTAATGATAGGAATTGTTTTCTTTATTAAAGTATATAAAAGTCAAGAAAACAAGCAAAAATAGCTGCCTAGCTTACCATCTTGACCAACGCAGACTCCATTATGGACTACACACAATTCACTCACCCGGCAATTACTTAGAGCAACATTGTACATGGAAAAGAACAGCGTTTAATCAAAACTGGATGAGTACAAATTCAAAATTATAGCCATTTGGCAGAATTTAATCGAATAAGATGTACATCCAAATTATAAACATAGCATGTAAACAAAGCATGCACAAGATAAGAATGCTAAAATGATGAAGACTAACACCAATAGCAAGTAAAATTACTTTCTAACCAGCTTTCGCAATAACCAAAATGTTAACCACTAAGTGCAGACAACTCATCACTAATCACCATCAAATATCCTAAATACAGAGCAGACTTGATATTAAGTCCCGTGATCATGAAATCATTGATGGGCCATCTCCCAAATTTGCATAATAAATAACCCACATCTATATATTTCAAATTACCACATCGTATATTACAATATACGATGTAGTTTACACTAAATACAACATAATATGCGCTTTTGAAAGTCAGCTTCTACTTTCTAAATCAACGTATGTTTACGGTCCAAGCCTTCACCTGCAAATCCCTTGCAGTAAGAACTTTTGCAATTCTAATCCTCTACTCTCAGAACAGGCGTCCTGTTTGTTATCAATGATCAGCTAAAAGCTTTTACGTATTTAAGCAGAACATATGAAGTTCAGAGTTCAAAAGCAATTTGAAACCTTTAACACAAAAGGATGTGTAAAACTAACAAACATTCTTCAAAAACGGGGAAAACGTTTAAATCGTACCCTATTTTTGTTGAACGGCCAATGATAACAGGGGCCCAACAATTGTTCCAGATCCTATATGAACATTTGCTCCAACAACTGCTTTGAATGAACGACAGCGCGAATCTCTCGACCGCAGATGAGTCTATGGAAGCCGATTCGTGCATAGTGCCCCCTCCATTATTCCATTTGTGAAACTTGTCAGAACAAGGCCCAGAACCATCCCCTAATCTTGAAAAGCAAGAAAACCGAGGGCAGGAATTAATAAAATAGATGCGCAAACAAGTGGTGCTCAGTAAATATCGGACGATATTTCACAACTTAGCAGATTCTTTGACTTCAACTCCCCCCCCCCAAAAAGGCGGAAAGGAAATGAATTGGGGTCAGTGAAGATTTATCTGATGACTGAAAAGGCCCAGATTGTTCGGGCGAAGCAATGGAAAAATGTCGACGAGTAACAGAGAGATGCAGAGCGATAGGCAAGGTGACTTGAAATTGAACTCTTCTCGTACGAGTGAGATAAAGGATTGAAGTGGCGACTAGACTCCGAGCTGTGGCTGCCATGGCCAGTTCAGTCAATAAAATGGAAGCTGGAAATGATGTAGGAATGGAATACGAGCATTCTAGACTCCAAAAAATGGTTTTTTGGTCGAAGAATCTTTACCGCCTAACAAGAAAGGATGCATCACTATTCACCAGTCCATAGAATGGCTGAAGCGGGTATTCCTCGAACGACAAACAGTCTCCAGTGTAGATTTTGTTTTTGAGGATAATCTTCAGTTCAGATTTTGGGCCATTGTAACACCCATATCATGGCTGAAGCGGTTTGACTTAAATTGTGATAAATTGATGTCTAATATTACCATGAGAGTAATTAAAGATTGATCAAAAACTCTCTAAAATTAACAGTTTTAAACTGGTTTTTAACAAGTGATCACAGGAAACAAAAAAAAATTGTCAATATTTAAGATGTCTTCCCCCCCCCCCCAAAATATTGCTTGAAACTCAAAATCAACTACAGGACCCTCGACTCTCGTTCCTGGAAACCTGTTAGACGTACTTGTCCTTGTCCTGCTTAGAAACTTGACACAACGACATGCTGAAATGCCTTCCAACAATGTAATGTTTAAAATGAAGTAATCAAAATAGAAATGACCACTGAAACTGAACTGTCTGAGACCGTCTCCATGAATTATAAACTTACCAACCACTGTTGATGAATTATATGGATTTAAATAGATTGGCTCATCTACGATCACTTTCTGAAGCTTGGAAGTTGATATAATCGACCTCCTCACATCTTCCCGGAAACAATCTTTTATATGCAAAGTTCTCAAGAACGGGCTCCCAGAAAACAGACTCTGAACCGATTTCTCTTCGAAAAAGATCACTTGACATAGCTTCAACGTCTTGAGGTTTGGCAGGCAAATTGAAGGATGAACCATAAGCCTCTGATGGGCCAATTCAATGTGCAAATGAGTAAGCGTTGCTTAGTTTTGAAAGCTATAAGCGAAGAAGAAAGGCTCTTTGAGGTGTTGAAGGTGGAGTTCAGTGTTCAACGTGACATCGTGCTGCTGCAGAAATCAATGCATCAACATCTAGGAAGGCTTCCATGCGACCATTAAGTTTGAACTCGGTGATTTTGGATGATCCTCGAAGTGGTAATGCTCTTCCAACTAAATCCAAGATATACTCCATGCTTTGAGCTGTTTGTGTGAAATCTAGTATGGTGGGGGTGGGGTCCATTGAAAAGGTCTAATTTCTCAAAATACAGTGAACTAAGATTTGAATTTTTGCGGAGATTTATCTACAATATTGAGTGAGACATTAAATTATAAATTACTTTCAATTGGAATACGATAAGATTTAATTCCTTTCTTTTGGATTTCGTTCGCTAGCATACGATATTCATGAATAATAGTGCTGAGCTTTGGTTCTAGTAAACAAAAGGATTACAAGACAAAGAAGCAGAAAGGCTGGTGACCGAGCAATGAATTGAAACCACGCAACCTTATTGAGTTTCTTCCAATACGAACATGCAGAGTTAGGCATTGAGCCCACGAAGACCCACTTTTTCAAGTCTGGTCCCTTCATTATCACTTACTCTTGGCGAATTTCCATATATTCTTCATTTTCGTTCAATGAAGAATTGAAGATCATTGCCCATGGAGAATGCACTACCTTGTTTCAGTCAAAAAAAGCAATCGAGGTTGAGCTTAGTGTTAGCATATTGATTATCTACTATACATATATAATTCCTCTAGGTCACGCTAGGTTCTTTTGACCTTGCAAATTTAAAACAGGAATAGAAGTTATAATCTAAGTATCAAACATACTCAACCTCCGGTTCTACCTGTATATAATTCCTCTCGCTAGGTTCTTTCCCCCCACCAAATTTAAAATTCCCCCTCTAAATATCCTTATTAATTACACATGGTAAGGGGGTTCGTTAAGGATAGCTACAATATACATGATTGAAAAGATTTATTTAGAGAAACTAATTCATATTTATTAAAATAACCAGTTTAACTGAATTAGTTATTTACATTTTACATTAAGAACTGTGTAACGATGTTTGAGGACAAAATCAGATTATGCAGTCAAAGGAATGCAGATATACAAGTCAGCGTTGCCTCATAGCGATGTATTTTAGTTTATGAAAGAAGACATCGAGTTTCTCTTCTCATGAAGGTAACAAGTATATGGCCTACAACTTTGATCATACACATCGATTGATGCTTCCACAGGTTTTACGTTTAGTAGTAAAATGTGTGCGTATCGTTAAAAAAATATTTAAAAAGAATCAACAGAATTGAGGGGAGAATGTGGAAGTTGGGAAAAGTCATTTTTTTGGTAAAAATAAAAGGCGTCTCACAGGCAAATTAAACATCATGGGATGCTAACGAGGGAATATGTCAGAAATTGGATCTTCATCTACAGACCGTGCGCAGTATGAATGAACATATGAATGGCCGAATTGTTTGAATCAGTTCTATGATGATTAACCAAAAAAGCTGGCTCTTGAGGGTTTGGCAAGGTCACAGAGTGGCTACTTAGCATCACCATAATAGATTGGATTGTTGGTCTTAGAGCTGGATTCTCCTGAATACCCAACAAGCTTTTGTGAATGCATTCATTCCTTGAATAAGAATCCCTTAAACTAGAATCCAACAATTCAATCGGAGTGCCTTCCCTCCAAAGCTTCCAGGCTTTGAAATTCAATCATGAATCAATTTGTTCAGGATTTTGATCCCTCTAAATAGCTATCATTTGAGCTTATTTAGTTTGCTATGATCTACTCACATAGTTTAGCAGATCTACGAAACTTGATTTGTAGAATGAAGCATTTTCTTTCCACTAATAATCTCTAGAATGAGGATGCCGAAACTATATATATTAGTTTTAACTGAATCTGACCAAACTTCATATATTCTGAAGATATGTAACTACTGCAAAATAGCAAACATTATATATGGTAAATGATCTATATTTTTTGATTATGAGTGGGTTTATATGAAAAATATGATTTCAATAACTTACAAGGTATTGACAACTTTAATTTGCTTGTGTTTACTTGTGATTGATTGACTTCAAAAATTTTAACCATATCAAAGTTAGATATTTTTGGATTCAAACGTCCATCTAATAGTATATTACCAGCTTTGAGATGAGTTGATAATCCCCGTGAAGATGAAGGATTCCCCTTGCAATACATTTTATAATCTTATAACACTTTGATCAATCCAGTTTGCCTATGTTTTCAGGTTCTGTATAGTGAACTAGAAGAAAATTTAAATGATAAAATTAAACCTAGATTGAATGAGTGAAAAAGCCCCTAAATGTAGTTAATTATGCGTGAGTACTTGTACATAAATGGAGAAAATTATTCCTCAGAACTTACCAAATAGAAAATTATCCAAACTTTTGTTGGGAAAAAATTCATGAGTATTTTTTCCTCCTTCATCCAAACAAAATCCTAGTAAGCTTACTAGTTTTCTGTGTTGAAATTTGGCCATTGTAAAAACTTCATTCTTGAACTGATCTACACCTTGTTTGGAGCTGTGTGATAGCCTCTTCACAGCTAATAATTCTTGTCCATTAAATAGAATGCCCTGCATATAAAATAACCCACTATTAGAATCCATTAGCAAAACAAGTAATAATTTTCTAAGTCTAAGAAGAAATCCGATTTTCATCAGAGAAATAGATTCTATATACCTTGTATACTTCGGAAAAATGTAGGGATTCTACGGTAGAAATCTCAGCTACATGACCAAACACAAAAAAAGTTGATAATCAATAACTGCAAAATTTTACTGCAAAATAGTATGAATGGTCAATGGAAACATGTCAACTAGTTCATTGTAAATTTATGATATTAATCCTAACATATAAAAGTTGATATGTATAAATTAATCCTACGTACAAATACGCACCACTTTGTTTAGGAACTGAAGAATGCTTCTTCCATGCTCTCTTGCGGCACAAGAAGCATAGCGAGACTAGAAATATGAATATCACTGTTGGAAAAACTATGAAGGTAATCGTTCTGGCTGTAATCTTGCACCTGCTTTTATCTGAACAAATAAGAAAAATAAATTAATTACATTTTTTTTCTGATTTTATAGAAACCATACTATCTCTTCTGTCATTATGACATAACTTCCCGTAAAACAATATGCTTCTAATTTTTAAATTTTTAACTAAAATTATTTTTGTTAATTTAAATACTTATTTTTTACACTCGAAATTTTTAACTTGAATACCTTTTCTCAGTCACTAACTTGATACTCGCTCATATCCTACCTTGGTTTCACCTTCATCATAAATATATGACTCCATTCTACTCTGTTTTCTAAATTTAAATTTTTTCCTTTCAGTGTTCCTATTAATTGCACATTTTAAGTGAATAATTTCCATCAAGAGATAGTCTCAATAACATGGTTAAAGAAATATTGTAGGGAAACCATGGCACATTTATTACAAAAATTAACTTAACTAAATTTTTTAATATTTACATTATTTAGAAGTTATATTACTATATTCGATATTAGAGATTCAATACCTTTCGAAGGGATAAGGGCGTAGGATTTGGTGGCGAAGGCACGTCAAGGGGTCCGTTTGGATAGCCCGTTGAGAAAATGGACACAGATTTCAAGGTAGTTTATGTGAGAGGAATTTTGTCTCGGTAAGCGCACCCGTTGGCAAAATGAGTTTACCAAACGGAGCAAAGTATATAGCAAGTGGGATTTAACACTATTCCCTCTTCCTTCTGAGATGGTTCGTGCTGATATAGAGAACAGATATGGAAATAAAGCCTGCCTCGACCGATGTATTAGTATTGAGGAAAATCCAGTACATCGACGCAACAAATAACAGAAAATTGCAGAAAGGTAAAACGCAAGCAAAATGACAGAGACGGAAGCAGAAGGAATATCAGATCACAGACGAGATGATAGAAGAATTACAATAGCATGTTTACCATTACTGTCTGTTGAACTGTTCAGCTAAGATCTCTTTCTAAGCTAAAGCTACAGTCGGCTAAAGTAAACAGTATATGTGAATAAACTTTTAAAATCAGCGTCCATTCATGTATATCTTAAGAATTGAATGGCGAAAAAATGTACATCTTATGAATTGTTTGGCAACCGGAATGTCTTGATCCCCACAATTTCACATTTAGTGCCAAGATAAAGCAACTTTCTTTGTCACACAAGGAGTTTAGTAGTCACTCATGGAATTTACGGTACCAAAGCAAAAGGGAGGTGATTCCATAGTCACATATAAGAAATTCTTCGACATGTCTATACAATTTTTTGAGTTCAAAGAATTTTTTTGAGGAAAAACAAAATGATACACTACAAAAAAAAAAGAAAGATTTTCCTTCGGATTTTAATCTACAAATATAAGGGTGTATTTCAAATCCATTTTCCTGCAGATTTTTCCGCAAGTAAAATCCACAGGAAAATCCCCAGAAAATCGGCATATATTATTCATGTGGTTTAAAAGTGTTTTTTAATAAATAAATATGGGTATTTTTACATTAGAAAATCCAAAAAATGACAACATAATTTTTTACCATCAAATAAATTTAAATGAATAAATATCATGACAAAAATGCATAATTCATTGAGAATTCACTGGACAAAAATATACATATAAATTCACTGGAATAAAACATATATTTCAATGTGTTACAGAGCAGTAAGGATTGTCTCAACAGATATTCTAAATGCTTCTATGTTATTTATCTTCATAGGCCAAGATTTGTCTAGCCAACACAACTGTCCTCCCACAACATTTTAGCAGCCCTTCTTCATCCATTGAAGCATCAAGCAATTGAAGCCTCCTTTGGTCCAGCACTAGCGGAAGAGAAATCTTACGATGATTACAAGCTCAAATAAGTAATCCTTCAGAATAATTTCAATGACATCCTGCTCAAAATTAATTGCACTCCATGAGATGAGAACTTGCATAATGTTTGACTCATTAATATGTTCTCACTAAAAATATAAAACCCCTACTAATTTGCAGCTTAATTTTCAGCTATGCAGTTTCACCTCCACTAATTTTCATATTAAGTGCCTATTCATATAAAATAAAGATTGGTGCAGCATTCAAGTGAAAAAATAGATTTAAAAGATAAACATACTCCTTGCTTTGGGAATCTCGTGAGTGGTGAGCATTATAATCCATCCAGCTTGAGCGTAGTAGAAGGAAAAATCATTCAGTATACATCAAAGGCAAAATCAATCAACACACACACACACACACACACACACATATTACATTTTACTCTTCCCAAGCTGCTACTTACTCACACCCATTCTATTCTTTTCGTAAATTCAAATTACTATCACTTACAAGGAAAAAAATTAGTTGTGGTGTTTACAGTTTACTTATATCCAAGTATTATTTCATATCAGCCATTGTGAGACTCAATTATATGTTAGCTCTCATGCAAAGACGACTTAACAACACACCAACTGTGTACAATACAAAAGCATGACATAACAATGTGCAATACCTCCTTAAAGATGCCATCCTATCTTATCCCAAAATGGCCGCCTCCCACAGAGCAATATGTAAGTAATTGGACCAATACTCCATAAATCAGATTCTGGGCCAGACTTGCGCTTCAACACTTCCAAGTGCAACATGGTAAGCACGGCCAAGAATATCATGAAACTTATTTCCTGAAAATTTTCAAATCAAAGAGAAACATAAATCCAAAATGAACATTGCAAAAAAGTGAATGGTACAAAGAGAACATGAACGAATCCATGATAAATGACATAGCAAGTAATTTGATAAATCTATGCTCCAAAATCCGAAGATCAGAAATAAAAACTATGTTTTTTTTTAAAAAAAAGCAACTTTCTCCATAACAATTTATACATATGAATCGTCCTCAAAAGCATTATAGAACTAAACCACATTCTCGTGGCATGTGAGTTCTTTCAAAATCTTGACCTCTAGCTTAATATCCTCAACGGCAATCGAGAGAACCATCTGCCATAGATTTCAGGATTAGGTAGAGACAAAGGCAACAAGCCAATAACAACTAGAACTACTTATAAACATATTATAAGTTTCAAATCCAAATTTCAAAAACATTTAGTTAAGGAAAAAATACAGTAAATGAGGATCCCCAAGAAGTCAAGGAATAACTACAATGGATCTATGAGATAATTTTGACGAAGCTGCAACTAGAGAGAAAATGATTAAAGAAACCCTAACTTGCTTTTAATTTTACGACCAATGGAAACTCTAGATTTCATAAATAGTCAAATGGATACAGGTGCAGGAAGACACAGGAAAATGAACCCAAGAATGCCGACCCAGCTCGTGAATGCAAAGAATTTATACCTTGCTCTTGTCAACACCTGTAGATCATCGATCCGTCCTGACAACACCTTGAACTCCTTGTTGAGAACGAAGTCATTGCGTGTCCCCGAAATCCTGATGGTGCCTGACACTACAGCAGAGGCGATCTACTCGCCATTGGCGGAATAGCGAGCCACAGTAGCCTTGTAGGCATGCTCACCGTAGACGGAAACCTGAGAGCGAAGACGCTCTCACGCTCGCTTCGTTATGTTCTCTGCCTTAGACGGATGTGATGAAGAAGAATAGGATATAAAAAATACGAAGGGGAAGGGGTATTGAAAGAATGATAAGAATAAATGTGATTCCTGCGGATTTGACGATGGAAAGTTTTTTAAATGAATTTTAAACTTTTTAAATGTCTATTTTACAAAAAAAATTATTTTAAAATTATCTGCGGATATTAAATCCAGGTAAATCGGTAAGAAATTACCTACAAAAATTTTCCTCTGGAAAAATATGCAGGTATAGAACCCTTTTTTTACTAGTGATATCATTAAAAAATATATATCCTACAAGGTATATAAGTTCAAATAAATTGCATAACCTATTAAAAGAAAGTAAATCAATTACATAACCTATTTTTTCGTTCAAAGAACTTGCATACACTCAAACCGCAAAGCATTAATTATTCTCGTACGTACCAAGACTTTCCAGGGGTCCCATGCAGCACGCCTGACTTTTTAAGCCCCATACAGTACGACAATGGAGAGTGAAGACTGAAGACTCACTTCTTTATTATCTAATTAAAGCACTGTTTTTTGTCAATTTTGACTTGAAGCACTTAACAGTTAACAATGACAACTTGATCACTTCTCCTGTTCTTCTCTCCTTTCAATTATTGAATTCGATTTTAAGTAACATCCATTTATACCCTCGACCATATGTTTTTTTTTTATCATTACTACTGCACTCTACAACTGCTGCTGCGAGGCTAAGGTGCAAAATATAAACTTTCATCAAAAGTGAGCCTAAGATCATATTTTTTTATGTCTAAAAAATAACTATGAATATTCAAAATGGAAGAAAAATATTATGATCGTTAAGTATAATTTAATAATTATTGTTAAATATGCATATACAAAAATAACGTGAGTCTCACAACAAGAAATGACAATATTAAGTTAAATTTAATGGTTCTGACATTTTTACATTCTTTTTAATGGTGATTAGTATTTTTACACATTACAAAAATACATGATGCTAAACACAGTTTTGATAATAGTTTCTGCGTAATTTTATGTCGTAACCCTTGTTACAAGGTAACAGAAACGTCATTGATTACAGAGCGAAAATATGTATGATAAAACTTTCATATATTATCTTCCACTCGGTAAATTATGCAAATAACTTGTCTGACATACTACGCATATTTCCACAAATTTTTTTAACGTAATAACTTGTCTAGTTTAATTTCAGTCTTAATCAATAATTGACATAATACCGAGTTGAGTATTTAAGTAAACAAGGATATTATTAGCGAGCAGGATGCAATTCAGTAATTGGATCTTCATCGACAGAACGTTGCATAGACTTGCTTGTAAATTGATCCGAGCCATTTTCAAAACTTGCTTCATTGTTTGAATCTGTTTTATGGCGACCAATACAAAGTGGAGGCTCTTGAGAATCTGATAATGTCACGGAGTGGCTACTTAGCATCACCATAATGGATTGTATTGTTGGTCTTAGAGCTGGATTCTCCTGAATACACAACAAGCTTATGTGAATGCACTTAATAACTTCATTTCTTGAACAAGAATCTCTTAAACTAGAATCCAGCAATTCCAATGGCTTCCCTTCCCTCCACAGCCTCCACGCCTGCAATTCCAATCACATATAATTAATTCGTGAACATTTTGCTCTCTCTGCCTACCATCATAGACTATTTACTTTTGGTAATAATATACTTACATAGCCTAGTAGGTCTTCAGCATAACTTGGTACATGGAAAGATGTATTTTTCTGGCCACTAATAATCTCCAACATCAGGACACCAAAACTATAGATATCGGACTTGACTGAAAATGACCATTCATTGCATATTCTGGAGCCATATATCCTCTGTGGAAAAAACACATGTTGCATAATAAGTACTCTCTTTTATCTAGTTCATTATAAATTATGATGCAAAACAATTTGCATCAAAATAATAAACTTACAAGGTACCGACAACTTTGCTTGTACTTGCTTCAGATTGATCCACACCAAAAATTTTAGCGATACCAAAATCAGATATTTTTGCATTCAAATCTTCATTCAACAACACATTACTAGCTTTGAGATTACGATGTATAATTTTCAATTGGGAATCTTCATGAAGATAAAGCAACCCTCTTGCAATGCCATCAATTATCTTGTAACGCTTTGACCAATTCAATTTTCCTTGGTTTTGAAGTCCTGTATGGCCAATAAGAAGCAAATTTAAATAGTAAGATAAAAAAATTGATTCACATGCTTACCGAGACAAATTCGAACAAACTAATAATAAAGTTAAATGATTAACGAGTGAGACATATGTGTAACTGAATGCATAAAATAATTTTGCAATACCTACCACACAAAAAATTATCCAAGCTTTTGTTGGGCAAGAATTCATATATGAGTTTCTTTTCTCCTTCATCTAAGCAAAATCCAAGTAGCCTCACAAGATTTCTGTGTCGAAGTTTTGCCATCGTCATAATTTCATTCTTAAATTCCCCTACACCTTGGTTTGAACTACTTGATAGTCTTTTTACGGCCAACTCTTGTCCAACGGGTGGAATACCCTTCATAAGGAATAACCAATGTAATCAAAATCCATCTAATTTTATGAGTTTGAGTACAGTGATCTTTTTTTTTATGTGAAATAGATTTATAATATACCTTGTACACTTCACCAAATCCTCCTTGACCAAGTTTATTGTCAGGAGAGAAGTCATTTGTGGCTAATTTGATGGCATCCAAATCAAATTGTAGGGACTCTACACTTGAAATATCAACTGCATAACCAAAATAAAAAATAAAAAATTGCGGGGATTATGCTATTATTCATCCAGCAAGGAACTTCATTACATGTAGAGTTAAAATTGCATGTGTACCAAATTAAACATGAGAGGTGATATTTATCATACCAGTTTGTTCAGGAACTGAAGTGTATTGCCTTACTCTCCTTTTTTAACTACACGAAGCAAAAAGAGACAAGCAATATGAATATCGCTGAAATCCTGAATTCTTGCTCTGATAATATAAAACACAAATAACAGAATGAGATAGATAATTTGTTCTGTTAAAATTGATTAAAGAAGGTAATTTTTTTATTAAAATTGATTAAAGAAGGTAAATATATGAAAAAATCTATTTAAGTTTTAAAAATTGGTAGAGAAAGTGAATGAAAAAGAGAATGGGGGAGGAAAAGGAAGCTTGTGAGATATAATTAATAAAATGATATAACTTGTGAATAATATAATTTAATTAAAATATACAAAATTGTACATATATAATTATAAAAGAATAATACTTAATTAAAAAGGAATTAATTCATAAGTAAATGAAAACTTCATGCATAAACTCCACATAATTTAATAAAAAAGAGTTAAATAAAGCATAAATATAACAACTGTTTCTTTAACTCAAATTAAAACAGTTTAATTTGAGGCTCAGTAATGAAATGGAAGAATAGATATATTGCTGTATAGGGAAAAAAAAAAGATATATATTGCAATCTAGTTGAGCACTTCAAAATTTTTTTTTGTACTACGCAGAGAATTGACTCACCAATTCGATCGCTAGTCGGACTTGCAAAACCGGATTGATTTTTCATACCGTAAAATAAATACACGTTATAATTGAACTTGGAATCAATTACGTACATTAGATAAGTATATATGTTTTGTTTACTGTGGAAGGGATAGTAACAGACCTGTGGGGGTGGATTCCGGCGAAGGAGCTGGAGGAGGAGGCGCTTCGCGGTAAAAGGCGTACGTTTCATACCTTAAAAAGAAACTGGGTTTGTAGATTCTTACCCCTATATGGCCATTACAGCAACTAGGCAAATTGCCAATACTGTCACGGAGACAGATGAGACAATCATCCTCAGATATATCCGATGTGCACTGCGCCATAGTATATAGAGTCTGGAAAGCATTATAGTCTGCTGTTTTGGTCGCAAATTTCTTGCTTCCGCCTTGCGACGCGTCTTTCGCCACCAGTCTCAAGGTTTCACCCAACAGCTTCATAAAGCTAGTTATGTCTGTAGCGTTTCCGGGTCTTCGTCCATTATGGAGAAGAAATACTCATCGGAGAAACATAACCAGCAATTGTCGTACCAACCGACGGCTCCTGTATTATTTGGGCACTGCTGAAGGAGATCTTTAATTCCATCGGAAACGCATTTCTGACAAGTCTGGACGGTGGCATCTCCGAGACACTGGAGGCGGCCGTAGACGGTGGCATTGGAGTCGACGCCCACGGTAGTGTTGTAAACTCAGTCACTTTGATCGGCGTTGGAGGAAAGGGAAGAAAGTAAGCGGTTAAGATTGGTCTTGTATGTGCTGTTCTGGGCATATGTTGTACTCGAACAAGGGTAGGCAGTTTGTCCTTTGAATAAAAGGATCACAAGGCAAAGAAGAAGAAAGAGTTCTGGATAATTCATGAAGCCAAGCATTTGGTGACGATGATTGTCGTTTCGTAATACGAGTCTCTCAGTTAGTTTTGCTTCTCATCTATATTTATTTCTTCATATACTAGTAGTTGATTTTTTTTATTTATTAAATTAATTAATATATTTATTATTTTTCTCTAAACTAATTTATTTTGACTTATAAACTGACATAGAAGCTAATGAATATACATATATTTTAAAATATATGTTATATGATTAAATAATTTATTTAATTTTTTAATCTCATCAGAAAAATTAACCAACTCTTATATGAAGGATCATGGTAGTATTATTTTGGAATTTTGGAATGTGGCATATTTTAGAATTCGGGTGTATGTGAGATCAATTAAAACTTAAAAGAGATGTGGACTGGACTGGAGCCGTGATACCATATTCCGATGACAAAATTCATGTTGGAGGGTATTCTGTTCTAGTAATTTACTAGCACATTATGGTTAAAATTTTAGTTTTTAGTAGTTTTACTCTTGTTTAATACTGTCAACATGAATTATTTCTTGATCTCCTTTAATATCGTCATGCAAAACGCTATCCACTGAAGAAATATGAATAGATGATCATCAAATTAACAAATAATTAATTTATTTTATCTTTTTTTGGGGACAAAATTCAACTTATTTAAATTTTAAGCCCGTTTTAAACACGACAATGAAGACCTGCAAGTTTTCAACGTCTTCATTCATTGTCATTTATTTGACTCTTCCTTACGTGTCCAATTTGAACTCCACTGGGTCATGATCAAGGCCCCAATCAATCAAATACTATTGTTTGTTGATTAGCCAAAATCGATTGAATGATTGTACTGTATATGTTCGTGAACGAATAGAAGCCCCGTTTTTCTCTTAACATTTATATTCCTTTATCTTTTTTATTGAGTTCATTTTTAGCGTGTTTCACATTCATTAAAAAACTTTAATTCCCATTAAACATGCTTTAAAATTCAATAACTTTTCAATTTAATTTATATTTATTTAATATCCATTATAATATGAAAACGGAGTCTATATATAACAAATTAAGGGTAAGATTATGGTTTTGCTCCATAGTATAAGCCACTTCAATTAAATTACTAGAAATAAGAAATGATAATTAACTCGTTAAATCTATTTTAAAATGAAATATTTTTCCAATTTCACCTTTATTAATTGAGGCTTTGAAAGGGAGAGAAATATATAGTGAGTCACAGGAATACGAAGGTATAGTTTAGTTTAAAGCATTATTATTTTGTTATCATAATTAGTTCCAGTAGAGCATGTGAATATCAACTTTAGTCTGAGTTTTGTGATTACTATAGTGTCCTGTGGAGAAAATGCTATATCTAAATCTTTGGCTCAAAGTGGCCAGGGACATATATAACTACCAGATATAATGTTTTGAAATTGTGTTTGCTTCGCAGCGAGAATACTGAGGCATGCATAAATAGAAGTAGGTGAATGTCTTGGAAACAATATTTTATAAAAGTAAAAACTCATTTTATCCCCCCTTGTTTAAAAAAATATTACTTTTTGAAAATGTATTATCGATTGTCGTAAACTTTTCTATATGTCCATGCATATACTATTTTTTTATCATACATACAGAAAAAGAAAGCGATTACTATCGGTTAATTTGGTGAGTTTTGTTTGGGGAAACTGTGTTTAATTGTGCTGGGACAGTATCAAGCCTGTCCTTTGACTGCGGCAATCGAAGGCATTATAAGACAAAGAAGAAAGGCCTTAATTGCTACAATTAATGAAGCGAATCATTTTGTGATGAATGAATGGTTTGGCAATCACTGATACTGAAACATTATTGACTACTGATGCATGATAAGCTTCCATAACCCCCTTATTAGAATGTAAAAATACATAACGTGTTTTAAATCATGATACGACGTCTACACCTATTTGATACAGCACTAGGTTGACTAGTTTGATGGACAAAGGCATGTACTAACGAGGATAGATGTCAGAGATTGGATCTTCATCAACAGACCGTTGCATAGACTGATCCGAACTATTCTCAAAACTTGCTGGACTGTTTGAATCTGTTCTATGGCGATCAAACAAAAATGCCGGTAGTTGAGGATCTGACAATGTAATGGACTGATTATTTAGCATCATCATAATAGATTGGATTCTCCTGAATAAACAACAAACTTGTGTGAATGCATTTAAGAACTTCGTTTCCTGAACAAGGATCTCTTAGACTAGGATCCAGCAATTCTAATGCCTTTCCTTCCCTCCACAGCTTACAAGCCTGCAAATCCAGTAATATCTAATTAATTTATTAATATTTTGATCTCTAACTACCATTTGAGTTTATTTACTTTGACAATAAACTTACATAGGTTAGCAAGTTTTCAGCATAATTTGAATGTAGAAAGATGTATTCTTCATGCCACTAATGATCTCCAAGATTAGGACGCCAAAACTATATATGTCAGATTTAACGGAAATACGACCATATATTGCATACTCGGGAGCAATGTAACAACTACAAAATAGCATGCATTAGATGACAGCTAATCTCCTTTGCCTAATTCATTATAAATTATATGATAGAAAAACTGAAATGAAAATGTTTATTTAAGTAACATACAATGTGCCAACAACTTTACTTGTATTGGTTTGAGTTTGATCAACTCCAAAAATTCTAACCATGCCAAAATCATTGCCACATTTCATATCGCGATGTATAACTTTTAGTTGAGAATCTTCATGAAGGTAAATTATTCCCCTTGCTACTCCTTCGATAATTTTATATCGATTTGACCAATTCAATTTACCTTTGTTTTCAAGTCCTGTATAGTTGATAATATACAAATTTAAACAATTCATAAAAAGTTAGATTCATATCCCTACTATTTAGATTCAAACAAGTTATTAATAAGAATAATCTGGTGTACCTAAAAGCAAAAAATAATTATGCATAACTTCCCAAACAAAAAATTATCCAAACTTTTGTTGGGCAAAAATTCATAAACAAGTAGCTTTTCTTCTTCATCCACACAAAATCCAAGAAACCTTACAAAATTTCTATGTCGAAGTTTTGCCATTGTAGCCACTTCATTCTTAAATTCTGGTACACCTTGTTTGGAACTGATTGATAATCTCTTCACAGCTAACTCTTGTCCAGCAGGTAAAATACCCTGCATTTAAAGCAACCAACTATTAAAATGGACTTACAAACAAAAAATATTAAGTGCTTGCGATATCGATCAGGAAAATAGATTGCAATACCTTGACCATATCCACCTTGACCAAGTTTATTGTCAGGGGAGAAGTCGTTTGTGGCTGATTTGATGTCATCCAAATTAAACTGTAGAGACTCTACGCTTGAATTCTTAGCTACATACCGAACTCAAAAAATTTGATCAATTCTCTAAAGCTATTTAAAGTGAAAACATTATATGCATGTTTAATTTGAATGGTCGTAAAGAGAACTGTTAATTCATTGTGAATCTCTCTGATATTATTCATCAACGGAAACTTGCTTACTTCCATGTAAAGCGAAAAATCGCACGTCTATCTAAACATGAAAGCTAACCCGTACCGGTTTTAGGAACTGAAGAATTTTTCCTCGCTCTGCAATATTTAAGACACAAGCAGCAGAGAGAGACTTGCAATATGATTATCGCTGATTGAACCGCTATGCCAATAATTGTCACTGCTGAAATCTTGCTTTTATCTTGAAAAAAATGAAAAACTAAGTCACACACAAAGCATCACACACTCCTATGGGTAAAGGATAAGTTTTTTTTATGGAACGAATAATAACTGACCTTTGGAAGGGGCCGGCGGTGGCGGAGGAGCCAATGGAGGCGGAGACGCTTCCTGGTAAAAGGCGTCGTTGTCATACCTTAAATAGCAACTGGGCCTGAGGATTACTGCCCCTACTTTTCCGTTACAGCAATTCGGCAAAACGTTAATACCGTTACCGAGACAGTTGAAACAATCAATGTCAGATATATCCGGTGTGCACTGCCCCAGAGTATATAGAGGTTCAAAAGCGCTATGGTTTTCTTTCGTCGCAAATTTCTTTCTTCCGCCTTCCGTCGCAGCTCTCGCGACCACCCTCAAGGTTTCACCCAACCTGTTCATAAAGCTGGTCGTGTTCGTCGCACTGCCGGTCTTAACGAGAGTTGTCCAGGGCTCTTCTTGCATTTTGTTGAAGAAATACTCGTCGCCGGAGTAATGTATCCAGCACTTGTCGTACCAACCGACGGCTCCATTATTATTGGGACATCTCTGGAGGATATCTTGGACTGCGTAGGAAACGCATCCTTGACAAGCCTGGACGGGGACATGGCCGAGGCACTGGAAGATGCCGTAGACGGTGGCGTTGGGGTTGTTTTCTTGCCTGGCGGTGGCCTTGTAAAATCCATTATCACTTTGATTGGCATTAGAGGAAAGGGAGGAAAGTACGCGATTAACGTTTTTCTGAAATGTGCTGTTCTGGGAATAAGTGAAAGGTGAACAAAAGTTAGCTTGTCCTTTGGCTGTAACAACCAAAAGGATCATAAGGCAAAGAAGAAAGAGTTTTGGAGAAGTCATGAAGCGAAACATTTTGTGATGATTAATTGATGCCGTTTCTTACGAGTCTGTTAAATCCTTTTGCTTCTCATTCTAACGCGGTAGATTTAGAATTTGGTAACCCGTAATTAATGGGAGAGATGTGGACTGGACTAGAACCTTGATGTGTAGAGTTAATTGAGAAGGGATCGGACCTGGTTATGTGTAGTATTCATCAAATTGATGGGTTCTCTTGACCTATTAGATCTGGATTATCCTATTCTGAATTATCTAAATCTAATTTTTTAAAAACTAATAATTTTTTATAAAAATTATTATTTAAAAGTATGGTAGTTAAGAAATTAATTTTATTTTAGATTTTATACTTATTAAAATAAATTTTTCATAAAAATTAAAAAAATCAAATCTAAACCATTTAAATGATATGTGACGATTCAAATCAATGGGTCGGCTGAGCCAAGTGAGCACCCTTAGCCAGTTTTGAACCAAATTCAATTCTTTGAACCCCCTCGTGCACTCCAAAATTAATAGTCGTGCAAGTCATTTCACAGGAACCAATTAACGAATCATACCGTAAATAGGGCCAATGAATTATTTTCGTTCATGTATACTAGTTCGTTCATTAATGTAAACACTAATTGATTGTTATTGGGGAGGTTAAAAAAAGATAAATAAAGTACTTAAAGGTATTTATATTTATCGTATTTCTATAAAGTGTAAACTAACCTGTTTGACGTATAAACTGATATATATATATATATAAATTAATTATATATATATATATAAATAAATATTTTTAAATAGTGTATTTAGCTTCTTTAACCACTCCATCAAAAGTTAACTGACTCTTATGCTAAGGACCAAATGTAATAATACACTTAAAAGAAAATTGGATGTGCCAGCAAGGAACATACATAAATAATGGTCAAAACAAAAGTAGTATTTATGTATTGTCGTGAACCGAAATAGTGATCTTAACGGCTACCGGAGCATATATAGTTGAAAGATAATAACGTATACTTTTAGCAGAAGTCACATGTTTGTCGCTTGCATTGATATTAATGCTTGTTTGAAAAACCTCACCGTATAGAAACTCCTCTCACATACCTCAAACATGCATGTGAATATCAACCTTAGTCAGAATTATGTCCCAAGACTGATCTTCGAAAATAAAGTGATCAGGCATCTAACTACCAGATGTAACTAATGCTTTGAAATTGCGTTTGCTTCACAGAGAGGGTACTAATGAGGCATGCATTTTTTTTTTTTTTTTGCCAAAGAAATATATTTCATCATCAGAACAGCAGTCTCCAAATTGCAAAAACTAGCCCACTCCCACGCTATCTTGGGGAGAAAATTGTTTCTGCATATCTTCCAATAACTTAGCAAGAGAGGTTAGGGGGAGGGGGTGACAAACCAACCCCCAAAAGACAACCCATTCACAGATTCTTTGGCTGGCCAATCTGCAGCCAAATTACAAGTTCTTGTAATATAAAATAAAGACATATTTCTGTTTCTTTGTAAGATTAGTCTGATTTATTCTATCAAGTATGTGTTTTCCAATCTGCGCAACGAGTGTTGTTATGTACAACATCTACTGACACCTTGCAGTCAGATTCTACCAAAACTTCGTCCAAATTCTTGTCAGCTACGCTATTTACAGCAGCATATGCGAGTGCCATTGCTTCACTGGGAAATACTGAACCTGCTGCCCCTCCCTTTGAACAGAGATCAATAACCTCACCTGCATTATTTCGCAAAATAAAATCAAGCCCACTAGAGTTGTCTTTCATATTAAGAGCACCATCCACATTTAATTTTAAACTACACATTGGTGGGGGTTCCTAGCTCTTGGGGTAATTTAGAAGTCACTAATGCCTCATGCTTAGCTTCAAACCAACCCTTTGCTATCCAGAGTTTATTGGTGAACATCAACCTTAGTCATAGCCTTCTGATTACTACAGTGCACTGTCGGGGGAAAATATATACTAAGAATAATTAATCTCGTTGAAAATTAGTGAGAGACACCAAACTGATGATCGTAATGTTATTGGTGCCAACCAGAAGTCATGTTTGAAAGCGTGTTTGCTTCACATAGCTTTTTGCTCATTCATTTTTGGGTTGAAAGAACTTGAATCCAACCAAACCACACAACATTAATTTATCAATCAAATGAAATTTTCAACGTTGGTTGCGGAAGTCTTCTCAAAGTCACAGATATGGACCGTTGAATTTTCAGTCTTCATTTATGGGCACGTACTTGATACGTCTGACTTTTTAGTAAGCCTCATGAATACGACACCCTCGTTTCCAAGTCGTCTTTATTCCTACTGGTTAATATAAAACTTTTGTATAACTAATGACTAACTGATTATTAAATTAATGGCCCCCAATTATTAAATTAATGAACTTTTGGGCCAAACACAGTAAATATCGATAGAGCGTACGCATTGTATGCTCGTGAACTAACGAAATAGTGATCTTTATGGCTACTGAAGAATTAATAAGCATTTTATATTTTTAGTAGAACAAGCCATGATTGTCTCTTACATTGCAATAAATTACTCTTCTCTTCTTGTAAATTTATAAGTTGCTTCCAACATATTTCACATAAACCAAAGAAAACATTAAACTGCATAACTTTACCCTATAATTCAACAACTTGCCAACTTTAACATTGCAATACCATCAATAATCTTATAACATTTTGACCAATCCAGTTTGCCTCTGTTTTCAGGTTCTGTATAGTGAACCAGAAGAAAATTTAAACGATAAAATTAAGCCTAGATTGAATGAGTGAAAAAGCCCCTAAATGCAGTTAATTATGCGTGAGTACATGTACATAAATGGAGAAAATTATTCCTCAGAACTTACCAAATAGAAAATTATCCGAACTTTTGTTGGGCAAAAATTCATAAGTATTTTTTCTCCTTCATCAAAACAAAATCCTAGTAAGCTTATATTACGAGTTTTCTGTGTTGAAGTTTGGCCATCGTAAAAACTTCATTCTTGAACTATTCCACACCTTATTTGGAGCTGCGTGAGGTTGACATATGTTTAATCATGACATAGAGTTCAGAAGTTATGTTTGGCCATCCTATATTTGGAGCTGTGTGAGGTTGATATATGTTTGGCTATGTTTGTCAACTCATATCATATATGTTTAATCATGACATAGAGTTCAGAAATTATGTCAAGCGTCAACTACGTACCCGGGCAAAGACGTCCATTGAGATTAATAAAAGGGTGCATAGAGAATTCCTAAGTTGGTTTGCATATCGAATACGCAATGACAACAACCCACGTCCAGTTGATTTAACAAGACTATTATTTTTTCTGAAAAAATTAAAAAGATAAATAAATTACTTTATTATAATATGTAGATATTGAGATGTTTATGTGCATAATCGATCAAATTACATCTTACTTTATAAATAAGGTAAATTAGTTTAGAGAATATATCAGTTAATTAGATTTTTTAATATAAAAAACTAACCGGTTCTTATATTAAATACATGTGACAGTATTAATTAATATGAATAAAATTAAAAAAAAATTAATTTTAATGTAAAGTTAATAAGTTTAAGATTCTTTGTATATAAAATATATTAGAAATAATTTATAAACAATAGGATGTTTACCATTATTGTTTGTTGAATTGTTCAGCACATCTGCACATATCTCTTTCTAAGCTAAAGCTGCAGTCGGTTAGAGTAAACAGTTCCACTCATGTATATCTTAGGAATTGTTTGGTAACCGAAATGTCTTGATCTCCACAATTTCACATTTATTGCAAAGATAAAGCAACTTTCTTTGTCACACATAAGGAATTTTTTTAAATTAATTATACCGATTTGGTTTCTTTGTAATAAAATAGTTTAGTAGTCCCTCATGGAATTTAGTGTACCAAAGCAAAACGGAGATGATTCCATATACAATTTTTTTGGGTTCAAAGAATTTTTTTAAGAAAAAAAATGATATCATTAAAAAAATATATCCTACGAGTTATATGAGTTTAAATTAAAAAAATAAATTACATAACCTATCAAAAGAAACTAAATCAATTACCTAGCCTTTTTTCGGTTCAAATAACTTGCATACCACAAACCACACGGCATAATTATTCTCGTACGTACCATGAATTTCCAGGGCTTCCATGCAGCACGCCTGACTTTATAAGCCCCATACAGTACGACAACGAAGAGTGAAGACCCACTTTTTGGGCTTCGTTATTTATCTAATTAAAGCACCTTTTTTTTTTTCAAACTTTCAATTGAAGCACTAAACAGTTAACAATGACAACTTGATCACTTAACAGTTAACAATGACAACTTGATCACTTTCCCATGTTCTTCTCTCTCTTCAATTATTGAATTCGATTTTAACTAAGATCTACTTATTATACCCTCTACCATATGATTTTTTTCCTCAATTATTAGGTTTGTATGGAATAACTTCCCAAAAATCAAACGCATGTTCAACAGTATTTTTCTGTAAAACGAGATAATCCCCTTCATGAATTTACCTCGACTCGCGCAAAAGTATTTCTCCACTACGCTTCCAAACGGGCGCATTATTACTACTAAAACTACAACCGCTGCTGCGAGGCTACGGTGTAAAATATAAACTTTCGACAAAAGTGAGTCTAGGAACAGATATTTTTTGAGTGTGCAAAAAATACTTATAAATATTCAAAATGGAAGAAAAATGTTATGACCACTAAATAGAACCTAATAAGTATTATTAAATATGCATATATAAAAATAGCGTGAGACTCACAATAAAAAGTGACAGTATTAAGTTGGATTTAATGATTTTGACAATTTTACACTTGTTTTAAATGTTGATTAGTATTTTTGCACATTCCAAAAACATACAGTGCTGAATACAGTTTTGATAATAGTTTATGGGTATTTTTATGTTGTAACCCTTGTTACAATTTGTAAAAGAAACATCATTGATTACTGAGCGAAAATATGTATGATAAAACTTTCATATATTATCTTCCACTCAGTAAATTATGCAAATAACTTGTCTTTCATACTACACCTATTTCCACTAACTTTTTTCAAAATAACTTGTCTAGTTTAATTTCAATCTTAATCAACAATTGACATAACAATACCGAGTTGAGTATATAAGTGAACAAGGATATTATTAGCGAGGCTGCAAGTCAGTAATTGGATCTTCATCCACAGAACGTTGCATAGGCTTGCTTGTAGATTGATCCAAGCCATTCTCAAAACTTGCTTCATTGTTTGAATCCGTTCTATGGCGACCAATAAAAAGTGGAGGCTCTTGAGGATCTGATAATGTCACGGAGTGGCTACTTAGCATGACCATAATGGATTGTATTGTTGGTCTTAGAGCTGGATTCTCCTGAATACACAACAAGCTTATGTGAATGCACTTAATGACTTCATTTCTTGAAAAAGAATCTCTTAAACTAGAATCCAGCAATTCCAATGGCTTCCCTTCCCTCCACAGCCTCCACGCTTGCAATTCCAATCACATATAATTAATTCGTTAACATTTTGCTTTCTCTGCCTACCATCATAGACTATTTACTTTTGGTAATAATATACTTACATAGCCTAGTAGGTCTTCAACATAACTTGGTACATGGAAATATGCATTTTTCTGACCACTAATAATCTCCAATATCAGGACACCAAAACTATATATATCGGATTTGATTGAAACATGACCATTGCATATTCTGGAGCCATGTATCCACTGCGGAAAAAACACATGTTGCATGATAAGTACTCTCTTTTATCTAGTTCATTATAAATTATTGCGCAAAACAATTTGCATCAAAATAATAAACTTACAAGGTGCCGACAACTCTGCTTGCAATTGCTTCTGATCGATCAACACCAAAAATTTTAGCCATACCAAAATCATATATTTTTGAATTCAAATCTTTATCCAACAACACATTACTAGCTTTGAGATCACGATGTATAATTTTCAATTGGGAATCTTCATGAAGATAAAGCAACCCTCTTCCAATGCCATCAATGATCTTATAACGCTTTGACCAGTTCAACTTTCCCTGGTTTTTAAGTCCTGGACGGCCAATAAGAAGCAAATTTAAATAATAAGATAAAAAATTTGATTCACATACTTACCCAGCCAAATTTGAACCAACTAATAATAAAAGTGAAATGATTAATGAGTCAGACATATGTGTAACTGAATGCATAAAATAATTTTGCAAAACCTACCGAACAAAAAATTATCCAAGCTTTTGTTGGGCAAGAATTCATATATGAGTATCTTTTCTCCTTCATCTAAGCAAAATCCAAGTAGCCTTACAAGATTTCTGTGTCGAAGTTTTGCCATCGTCATAATTTCATTCTTAAATTCCCTTTTGAACTGCTTGATAGTCTTTTTACTGCTAACTCTTGTCCACCGGGCTGAATACCCTTCATAAGGAATAACCATCGTAATCAAAATTCATTTAATTTTGTAAGTTTGATTGAAGTGATCTTATGTTTTTTTTATGTGAAATAGATTTATAATATACCTTGTACACTTCACCAAATCCTCCCTGACCAAGTTTATTGTCAGGAGAGAAGTCATTTGTGGCTAATTTTATGACATCCAAATCAAATTGTAGGGACTCTACACTTGAGATATCAACTGCTTAACCAAAATAAAAAATAAACAAATTGTGGGGATTATGATATTTTCAACCAGCAAGGAACTTCCATACATGTAGTGTTAAAATTTCATGTGTACCAAATTAAACATGAGAGGTGACATTTAGCATACCAGTTTGTTCAGGAACTGACGTGTATTTCCTTCCTCTCATTTTTAACCACAAGAAGCAAAGCGAGACTAGCAATATGAATATCGGTGTTGGAACAACTATGGCGATGATCGTACCAGCTGAAATCTTGCTTTTCCTTTTATTTGAATAAAATTCTTTCTCTGATAATATAAAACACAAATAACAGAATGAGATAGATAATTTGTTTTGTTAAAATTGATTAACGAAGGTAATTTTTTTATTAAAATTGATTAAAGAAGGTAAATATATGAAAAGTTCTATTTAAGTCTTAAAAATTGGTAGAGAAAGTGAATGAAAAAGAGAACGGGGGAGGAAAAGGAAGCTTGTAAGATATAATTAATGAAATGATATAACTTGTGAATAATATAATTTAATTAAAATATACAAAATTGTTCATATATAATTATGAAAAGAATAATAATTAATTAAAAAGAAATTAATTCACAAGTACATGAAAAATTCATGATAAACCCCACATAATTTAATAAAAAAGAGTTAAATAAAGCATAAATATAACAACTATTTCTTTAACTCAAATTAAAAGGCTCAGTAATTAAATGAAAGAATAGATATATTGCTGTATCGGAAAAAAAAGGGATATATGGACGGTGGCATCTCCGAGACACTGGAGGCGGCCGTAGACGGTAGCATTGGAGTCGACGCCCACGGTGGTGTTGTAAACTCCGTCACTTTGATCGGCGTTGGAGGACAGGGAAGAAAGTAAGCGGTTAAGATTGGTCTTGTATGTGCTGTTCTGGGCATATGTTGTACTCGAACAAGGGTAGGCAGTTTGTCCTTTGAATAAAATGATCACAAGGCAAAGAAGAAGAAAGAGTTTTGGAGAATTCATGAAGCCAAGCATTTGGTGACGATGATTTTGGTTTGGTAATATGAGTCTCTCGTTTAGTTTTGCTTCTCATCTATATTTATATATTGACGTAACTGCTAATTGACTTTTTTTTAGAAATTAAAGAAATTAATTAACTAATATATTCATTATTTTTTTTAAATTAATTTGTCTAACTTATAAATTGATATAGAAGTTAAAGATAATGCATATAGGTATTTTAAAATATATGTTAGAGGATTAAATAATTTATTTAATTTTTTAATTTCATCAAAAAAATCAACCAACTTTTATATGAAGTGTTATGGTAGTATTATTTTTGAATTTTCAAACGTCCCATATTTTAGAATTCGGGAATATGTGATTAATTAAATTAAAGGAGATATGGACTGGACTTGAGCCGTGATACTATACTCCGATGACAAAATTCATGTTGGAGGGTATTCTGTTTTAGTAATCTACTAGCACATTATGGTTAAAATTTTAATTTTTAGTAATTTTACTCTTGTTTAAACTGTCAACATGAATTATTTCTTGATCTCATTTATTGGGCCTATTTGGAAACACGGTAGGAAGTACCTTTACGTAAACCGAGGTAAATATGTAAATGATATTATCTTATTTTGTGAAAAAACACTGTTAAATGTGTGTTTGGGCTCCCCGTAAGCACAGTCCACAGGACATTATCGTCATGCAAAACGCTATGCACCGAAGTTCAGTTTGACTTTTCCTTTATTTGACCTGCACGTTTTCAAAGTCTTCATTGTACCCGTTTGTGAATACAGTAGAAAATTATTTTTAGGTAAGTCGAAGTAAATAAATGAAGAAGATTATTTCATTTTAAGATAAAACATTGTTGAACGGACGTTTGACTTTCCAGACGTTTCAACAAACAAACCCAATAATTATCATTTAGTTGACTCTTCCTTGCGTGTCCAATTTGAACTCCACTGGGTCATGATCAATGCCCCAAGCAATTAATATTATTGGTAGGTTGATTAGCAAACATCGATTGAATGATTGTACTGTATATGCTCGCGAACGAATAGAAGTCACGTTTGTCTCTTAAATATGAGCGTACTATATATAATTAATACATGGGCTATTGACTATGTCAATAATGGCGGGAGAGTTTATTGATTAAAATTTTATCGGCATTGAATTCAAATGGTACTCTGTGTAATTGTGTAGGACTTGGATACACATTGGATCGGTTTGGGAAAGCGGTAAAAAAGTACTTTTATCTAAATCAAAATAAATGGGGTGTTTGGGAAAGCTTCTCAACTCCCCAAAAGCACGTTCAACAGTGTTTTTTCACAAAACAAGATAATCTCATTCACACATTTACCTCGTAAATGGTAAAAAATACTTTTCAACCGCTTTACCAAACGGACCCAATATGTGGAGCAGATAATAATTTTTTGTGGAAAAATACTGTTGAACGTTTGTTTGTCTTTTCAAAATGTTGTTCCAAACAAAACCATTTGCGGCGGTAAGTTTGGATTGTTATGGGCATTTTGTGTAATTCTGCATTGATCATATATATTAGATTTGTTGGCCTAGCTGTCTTTTGAACGTAACAGACAATGGCTGCCTAAATCAAGGGGCTTTGTCTTCGTCATCTTGGTTTAAATTATTAGGGAAAACCAGCTGCAGGTCCCAAGCAACCAAAAAAACTAATAAAAGGTCCCAAAAAATCTGATAATTGGTGTCAGGTCCTAAGGGACCTTTTAATAGTTAATTCTAATTGGTAAAAGTCTAGATTGCTCTTAATTGAAAGAGAGAGATGGGTGAAGATGGAAAAAGCAAAGAACAAAATCGCAAAGTTGAACCAAACTTCTCCTCCTCTTGTCTATCGAAGAAGAATATGAAGAATCAGTCCCCAATGAACAGGTATCTGATCTCCCATCACCAACTTCCCATGATCATTGCCGCACTGACTCTGCCAACCCTATCGCAACCATGTCCTTTAACCATTTGAGTAATCATTCAAACTGATACTCTGATTCGGACTCCGATTCGGTGAGTTGCTTTGTCATAGATCCTTTTGAAAATCGCTCATCGAAGAACTTTTACCATCCCTGTAACGATAGTTCTGATATTAATCCGTTTTCGGCTGGTCCTTGCGAAGGTCACGGTGATAGGCGAGGTTGATGATCAATCCGTCGCATCCAGATTTTCCTATGGAGAAGAGTCGGTGAAGAGGCATGGAGATACCTTGATTGGGAGGAATTCAAGCTTGGATCGTGGTGTCACCATTGATTCATCTCTTGGACTAAGAATTATGTTACAAGGGTTCTCGTATTGGGCCAAACCTAGAGAATGAAGGGAAACAAGTAAAAAGTATATGCTTATCCTAAAAGTAGAAGAGAAATATAGATAACTAATGATTGACCATTGGAAAATATTAATAGTTTATTCTGAGAAAAGTTAAAGCAGTACATTCAATAGTTGTATATTGAGGATTAAAAAAGTTGCATATTCATTTTGAATTAACATTCTTTTAGAAAATTTAACTTTATCTACAGCCATAAAAAAGTTGCATATGCATATTGATGTCTGATATGCTTGTTGTTTTATGAATTCACTATTGGTTATG
>JANTPZ010122257.1:0-39428 GCA_025593235.1 Vachellia pachyceras | reverse complement strand
TGTGGATGTTATGCCATGATTTTTAGGAGTTTAAGAGGTCCCAAGAGCATCTTGAGAAAGGACCAAGAACACTTTGGAAGTTGGATTAAAGAAAGCTAAGATCTTGAGGTAGCAAAACTACTAATCTCCTTCTATGTTTAAGAAAATGATTTGTGAATGTTACATGAACTTTTATGATGAGCAAAGTGCATGATTTGTGTATGAAATGTGACTTTTGTGCTATGGCCATATGCATGCTAAAGTAAAGTTTGATGTGTCACATGTTTATGTATTCATACACATGCCATAAAGTCATGTATGCACATTCACTATGTTATGATTATGTGGTTTTGCTATTGGATTCCCAAATCTCATCCCCCACCCACTAACCATGTAGGTGCAAGCTCAAGTAAGGGTAAGGAAAAGATTATTGATGCTTGAAGATGATGTTTTGCTTGCATGGTTTTGTGTAAATATTTGAGCTATTAGCTTTCTTGAAGTTGTTGTTATGTTGTAACCTAAACCTCTACTCAAGGTACTATGTGAATGTGTGATGATGCATACCTAAAAATGGACTAAAACTAACAAGGAAGGATAAGGGAATGATCATGCATATTAGAGGCAAGTGAGGAACCAAAAAGAGGTTTTGGTGAATTTTTAAGAAAATTGGTTTTCAAAGCTAAATGGGTTCCAAAGGCCCTGAAAATGAATCTACTTCAAGCGGTAGTTAAAAATAGCAAATGAGCTCCAAATCAGCTGAAATTTTCCAGTCAGAAACTACATCTCGTAAGCTTTAAAATGATATAAAGTTTGCAAAATTTGGATGAGTATTTTGAGAGATATGATTTTCCAAAGATTGAGATAAAATCTGGAAGACTGGAGTGAACCATTTTGGACAGCATGTGGTTTTTGAATAAACTGTATCAAATGAGAAATAATTGGAACCCATGAGTATTTTTCCCCTATATTTCACTCAATAAGAAAAATTTAGAAATTGAAATCACTCCGTTTTGATTTTTCTAGAATTAATTATAATTTTTTAAAGTTGGGCCAGAAAACTGGAAAATGATACTGTGAACAGTACCAGCGTCATTTCCGTTTTGAAAATTCCTAGTTCACAATTTTGGATAAATTTTTGATATCTAAGGCCCAAGAGTGATTCATAAGTGATCTATAATAAGAAAATAGGGGGAAAATAGGAGGTGTCACACATCCTGCTAGTCAAAAGGTTTACAATCGTTTTTAACTCTGTCAATACATATTGGTCATCATGCACAAATTCAAAAAGCACTTGAGAAAGCATTTTCACATAAATTCAAATAAAACTTCTCTTATATATTTATTTAAAATTTTAAAAAATAATTTAAAGAAGATAATCCAAACACTCACTCAATTTGGACAATTAGAGAAATATTTACTTATATATTCAAACTCGATTTGGACCATTTGATACTATGAAAAACTTAATTTCGGTTCAAAAAAAAAACTCATGCGTAATTAGGAGATGTCCATCCAATTTATTTTATTTTATTAATTGCTTATGATTTGTTGAATATGCTAACACATTTTTGCTCACAATTAACTGCCTTTTATTTGATCAATCCAAGGAACAATTTTTCCTCAATAGTTTTAAGGAAGATTATTATGAGGTTCTAAAGAATGGATTTAATTATCAAAAAACTAATAACAACTGAGAAACATGTAATGATAACATTCAGTATAAGAAATAACATGTTTCTACTTTCTACCAATAACTTGTCACTAAGACTTTTTAGTAATTAAATTGGAACCTTATAATAATTCTCCCTCTTATTTTAATGTTGTGTGTGACAAAGGCCGCCTAGAAGATCGTCTTCATATTCCTATGAGTTTACAATATGCGTACAAACCGGACCCATGGAAACCAAGTGATTAGCCAACAACATTAAACTGTCAAAAAACATAATAAAAAAGTTTATAACGATAATTATGTTATAATACATAAATATATAGATAAAATATAATAATTAAAAAAGGAGAAATATCAAATCAATAGGTGAATAATGAATTCATGGTTACCGAATCAAATGGAAGTCCTCCAAATATGAGCCAGCCAAACCCAATTGTTAAAAGATCCTAAAATTATAGTCAGGAAACAGTTTAATCAAAGAATTATATAATAATATATATCATGAAATAAATTGAATATTGTGCTCATAAATTGAAAATAAAATTACATAAAAGCTATAAATTATATGTGGAGTGTATTTCCTCTATGCACACAGATCCGTAATCTTCCATCTCTCTGTCCCTCTGGGTGTAATATATGTATTCACTTTTTTTTTGTGATATATGTATTGACTTTTCTGCATTTTTAGAAAACTTGGATTGCAAATTAAAACCTAGTAATTTCAATCCGACATAAAATTAGAGAAACCAATGAAGGTGCATTGTACAGAATTAGAGAATAAGGTTGCATTGTTTATGACTTAAAAGTAGTGCGACTTAATAAATTTTTATATTATATATACACATACACTCCTTTGGTTTTAAATGTATAACTTGCATTACAAAATTTTTATATAGATTCTAAATTTGCTGGTTATAATTGGGAAAGGCATTATACTGACCTTCAAGTTGCCACAAATTGTCTGAATAAGTGCTGAATTGAGAGTTGTGTTTAAAAATACAAAGTAGTTTATTAAGAAAGCCAATAAACAAGAAAGAAGCATCACAGCCTGCAAAAGAAGAAAGGAAAAAAGTCCAAATAAAGCAACAAATGAAACTCCCGCTCAAAACTATACTTGCTGATCTCAACATGTAAAAAACTAAATAGTCAGAAAATACATTATGTTTTAAGATAAGCTTCTGAATAAGGAGATAATCCCCCCCCCGGGCAATCTCCTGAGATCCAATCAATTAGACATCACAATCAAATAATAAATTCCACTTGTGCCGTTTTGGAGCATCAACACTAGATGATTTTATATGCAACTATATGACTTAGTCAGATATGAACATTGTTAAACCCATTTAAGGGTAGCACCAAGAGCTTTTTCTACGTTCACATAGATTCAAACTCGAGGAGTTTGTGCTTAAGCGGCTAAAACCCATTTTTATTGGGACTAACACCTGTAGATATGTATGATTTGTGTATTTGTTTGTGGATGGAAGGGTCACATCTCAATGGTGAAGGTTCAATTTTTGCAGGGAAGAAGTTTGACTAAAAAGAAAATTGATAATGTTAACAACTTAACTGATTAATATTGTTAGCCGAAAATTACAAGAAGGATACAACATAGTTTTCCAAATTCTCACGATTACCTAAAAGCTTATCAATAATGTTAGTAAAATTCTCATAGTGACAATTTCAAACATGTAATTAATGAATGCTGCTAACTGGCCATAACATTTAGAGCAAGATACAAGAAAGTACCTGAAATCGATAGTCATATAAATAAGGGAAGTTCAGTGTTGCTTTTATATCCCCTCTTATTGATGACCTGATCAACAAGATTGGTATTAAGGCCACTGGATTTAGGGTTTAAAAAAATAAAATAACAACCTAAGACAGACCCGCACGAAAGCGATGTTTAAATAACAACAAATACGCATAATCTTGTAGCATCAAAGAAGAAGAAGACACTTAATCTTACCATTACACCACATAAGACCAAAGGTATTAAGGCCACTGGATTTACCTATAAA
This sequence comes from Vachellia pachyceras, assembly GCA_025593235.1. Classification (NCBI taxonomy): domain Eukaryota; kingdom Viridiplantae; phylum Streptophyta; class Magnoliopsida; order Fabales; family Fabaceae; genus Vachellia; species Vachellia pachyceras. The sequence goes on along the minus strand of JANTPZ010122257.1, from coordinate 35,762 downwards.
AGTGGGTAACACATAGTAGTTTAGAAATTAGATTTAACCAATTAATGAGCCATGAGAAAGGAGAGAAAAATTAAAGCTCTTATCAATACGAACAATAGAAGAGAGGCATACTGCTGTACAGATGTTTGCTAGGAAAACAAGTGAATAGGAATAGGCATCAAATGCCAAGTCCCGAGCTCCAGCTACGAATGCACCGGCTATAATCGTCCCTACACTGATAAATTCTTTGGATTTGTCAAGCAGAGCATTGATTATCCAAAAACCTTCATTTCCATATTAGCACATATGTAATCAGTTAACTGTTTTGGGAGGTTAAATAAGTTAAATACATTACTTTAATGTATTTATATTTATCATTTTTTAAACTAATTTGATAGATCATTAGAGACCACCTACTGAGGCATAATAAGAAAAAAAATCCATAAAATAATATAGCTATATAACTCCAACCATTGACAAGACTCAACCCTCCAGAAGAGTTGGACCTGCGCATATTTCCTCCCGTACTTGTGACTTGTGACATGATATATTTGGTGCCAAAGCATATTAATATGTATATAATAGAACCAAAGCACCCAATTCAGTGAAATAATGAGAAATTTGCTTTACTTTAACTTATTCTGAACCATCTGGAAGAGAGCAAGGCCGGCAAGATGTCCAACTAAAGGTCAAGTAGACTCATATATTAGCTCCATCAAACTTCATGTCTCCATTGACTCTAGAATTTCAGTTTAAAAACCAGCAAGTGCTATTTAGCAACCAATTCTATAAACATATAACCCATTTCCATTTACAACTTAAAAATCTTCATCTCCAAAGTTTCTCACAAGAAAAAAAGGATTTTAGGAAAAATGGAAAACTACAACTACCAATTTATTTAATTCCGAGATAAGTACGAGTTATGGCCATATATATACACACACACACACAGCTTCTTATAACAAGTTATAGTTCTGAATTATTCATTGGTTGGTTCTGTGTAATTGCAATGTGACACTGTAGTATATCAAAAGGAACTCAAACTTCAAAAATGGGAGCAGAAATAAATCAAAAGGACCATGTAAATTACAATCTTCTTCTTCTTTACTTATCACCATCGATTCTCATACAACTATTAGATGTAACAGTATGTGGGTGCCTATACCTGCAAATAACAAAACGTGAATGTCTCTGCCCCGTAAGAAAATACTCCACAATCATAGTAAAGGTCACAGTAATTCGCCTCAGTGTCGTGTAAATGGGAACATTTATGCCACGCACAGATTCCATGGTCACCATCTTTCATAATTAAGAGAGCCAAGGTTAAATAAATTTTTTTTTTTGGCCGGGAGAATTTCATACCAAGTAAGAAAAATAAATCTGATGATAAGTTTCGATGACTTGTCAATAACAAGTAAAAATGCACCGTTCACAAGTGAAAGTAAATTATTGGTAAGTCCTCACAGCTTATCAAATGTTACTTCTCTTACTTGAAACCTAATGCCATTCTCCCTTTTTTCCTTCATACTAAAATCCTGAAATTATTATAAATGCTAACCATGTATAACAAATATGTCAGCCCAAGAGGAAGTGTTTGAGTCTATGCCTTAAAGGACTGATGAACCTCAATATCTTATATATTTTTAGTACCTAAACTTAGTTTATTACCACTCATTATTAGTTTAATGGAAGTTAATTAGAGAATTAATATGTAAAAGGGGCAATTGGGTTTCATAAGTCTTTATTTTTTTTACAGGCTCAAGAAATGGGTTTGAGCCCAAATATAGCATATACTTGGAGCCCAAAGGGAGATTCACAAAAGACAGCAAAATGAAGCCACCTGGAGTAATAAAAAAAAGAGAGAGGCCGCCACCGTTGAGGATTGGATCCAATGATCCATTAATTACATTCCAATTCGTGCACCATCAGCCCACAACAATAATCTAATAATGGGCCACTCACACACATTAATGGAGAAGCCACGCACGAAGACAGCTATTCAAGGGGAATCCTTCGCCAAAACTTGCCACATAATATAACCTTCCATTCTTCCATTCAACACGGGGCGGCGGCACATGCAATATTCCCTGATTCATTTTCCAGCTGCCACACATGCATAGGAGAAGGGGGAGGAAATCATTGAAAGCGGCGCACATATACTAGAATCCATGAAACACACCTCCAGCCACCAAGCCTCGTAATCATTCCATTAATCTCCTTTCAGACACGCACCCACTGTTTTCATTTATCTACGAAAGACGACAGCCATTATCTTTGGATTCTTCATTCATTCACTGACGCTATCATTCATTTCCTCCAACTATTCTGTATGTGGTGATTCTCCCTCATTCGGTTTCAGCATTTTCCAGATTTGGCTCCCATGGCTCTTAGAGGACCTGAGACTTGGTATAGTCGTTCTCCTGTAATGGGTACCTGATTAATCCACTCCTTGATGATTTGATGAAGCTTTTCAGAGTTCTTGAGCTAAGAGGGAAGTTTGGTTGTTCCTAATTTTAATATCCACTCTTTATATATTTTGATTATAGTTGCTAGGTGTCTAGGACTGTAATTCATATATATATATGAGGATTATTACTAGTATGTGTAATATGGATATTAATACTTGTGTTGGATTTGCACTTAACGAATTATTAATTATCTTGTGAACCTATTTTTCATTATAGTTGATAATTCGTATTTTTGAAACCCTCAATTTAGTTGAAAGTGAGAGGACCTTTGTGAATATAATGTAAGCTGGCCTCTTAAGACACCTCTAGTGAACTAAAGGAACCTAGGTGGCTAGGTAAATTTTACTAGTAGTGTTGATTAGGAGAAGGTTTCTTCACTAGTCCTTGGCTAGTTAGGTGTAATTGAACTTAATTAATTGGAATTAGGAAGATTGGCTAAGTCATTCATCGAGGAGATTTACTTCGTCCATTATCCATTCCATTATAAAAATAAAAATGAAAAAATTAGGAATAGTAGCCATTTAGTCTAGTTAGATAGATAATGTATGTTTTTCATACAATTCGGTTAATTTGTTATTTATTCTAGAGTATTTAGTAATTCAATATAGGTTTCGCGTAGCGATCGACCTAGGTTAGTGCTATTATATTGCATTTAACTTAGTTTTATTTGATAGCCCCACGATAAGGCTTTATCAAGGACACTATAGTTGCTGGGTTGTTAGAACTGCTCTGAAGTGCACTCTCTGTGAAAGAAATTAACTTCCACTACCTCATTGCATAGAGAATCAAACATGAACAAACCAACTGAAGCAAACACAAGACATAAATTCAGTGTCAATGACAGAAATGAATAGTTGACAATAAATAATTAAAAAGTTACAATTATAATTGTTAGAAACAAGAAGGGAGGCAGAGAGAAGGATAATATTGCAGATAGATAGAATTTAAGGGAAAGGGAAGTTTTATTACACTGCTACAAAGCCAACAATATTACATAGTGAATGTTTGACTATAAAGGTATAATATGAGTAAAAAGTGGTGGTAACTGGATGGGGATGCTGATGTGGATGTGTGGCACACTTAATAATGAGGCTATCGAGAGGTAAAAGAAGACCAAAGTGCACACTTAATGAGGTTATAGAAAGAGACAATTTGATTAACAATATATCCATGGATCTAGTCTATAATATAATATAATGACATAAAGTGATCTATATAGCTGATCCAATCTATTGAAATAAGGCTTTTGTTGTTATTGTAATTGTAGAATTCAAAATCTTTGGTTAAGAGCTAAGCAATGGCAATCTGATCAGAAGCACTTGAACAAAATTGGGCCACTATCGACCTTGGAAAATCAAATACCTGCAGAAATGTGAAGACATTGGCGCTTGGGAAACTGTAAGAAGAGAGGGCAGCTTTGTTGAAGAGGATCAACAGAACTACATAATCAAGAGATTTCATCAGAACGGATGGCCAATGAGGTTTGGCACAGTTGGTTAAGGTCTTTCCACCCCGATTACAAGGGTGTGTGTTCGAACCCTCTGACCGACGGGGAGACCTCATTGGTAAGCGATCTCGTAAGTCCCTTGTAAGCGTTCAAAGAGCCCTGGAGCCGTGCTCTGACCTTGGTGAGGGACTGGTACCAAACCCATCTAAATCTTTCTCTATCAAAAAAAATCAGAACAGATGTAATGAGTGAGTATCTACCATGTTTGCTCATCCATTGAAATATTTTAAAATTTAGCCAAAAATAGACAGAGCAAACTTAGAAAAAAAATTGACTAATATTTTTCAGTATTGTAACCAATGACCAGAAAGAAAGACACTACAATGTAGAGTTAAGACTATCATTGCAGATGTTAATGGGGAACTAAGTGACCAGAAAAGGCAAGTGACTTTTCCTCATTAAACCCTTGCATTTAATCCAATAATTTAAGTCTTATAGTCTTATCATGGGAAATTAAACTCATTAGGGTTACTTGTAGTGTACATCTCAAGAATGTCGCATCATATATACTATATATGTATCAATCAATCATTTTTAGCCAATGCCAATTAGAACAATGATGTCTGAGAATCTCATCTTTCATATAATTTAATTCACCTCATCTTCCTTACATGTTTATTTGCCTGCTCTAAAAAGAGAATCAGAACTCCTCCTTCTTCATTTCTTTTTTGACTTTATTAACTAATGGAAAGCACCTTTAGTTGCGCCCAAGCTACGTACACAAGAGAACGTGATGTAAAATCCTGTAGGGTCAAATATGCAACCCTGGAAAGCACTGTATATAGCAGCATGCTCCCTGCGGATTTTATTTGGCATTTATTCTAAGAGCCTTCCAACGAATTTACACGTAACAATGAAAAATATTTAAAAGCATTAAATTTGTCATCATATTAAAGTAATTCTTCAATATTACCCTTCTTAACTGCCCATATTAAATATCACTATATATGAAAAAATATTTAATGCTTCAACTATCGAATACTTTTAAAAATTAGCCTAAATAAACCTACATACCTATAAAAAAAAAAGGACCTAAGCGAATGTGACAATAATCGTAGGTATCTCTGATGGATAACCTCAAGAAGACAAGCGGCATTAAAATCGTAATGTAGTTTGAAGTAGGTTCTGATGGAGAAACCTGTACCATTTGAACGGCTTTCTAGTTTTTACTTTCTAGTGAAGTTAGGGTGCCTATGTTTTTAAATTCAAGAAGTCGACACTTGCAGTTAGTGGACTACTTAGGTGTTTATTTGAGACCATCATTTTTCTAACGATGCATATAAATTAAGATAAAACTATTTTGAAATCTGTAAAAACTATCTCGAAATTCATAGAAACTATCTTAAAATCTGTGAAATCATTTTAAAATCTATAAAATACCTTAAAATCTGTAAAATCTTTTCTCTCACGAAATTTTGTGAACAAACTGGACAGTGGACACTGTTTATTGTAATCATCAGTGGCAACAGGAGGGGCCTCCTTAAAAGCTACTCCTCATCGGAATGCTCAATGCTTTCACATTAAAATTTTTTAGTTTAGAGTATAACTTCAAGCTTTTCCGTGCAAATCATCGGAATGCCCATGCATTAAGACAATATTGAACATGTCCCATGGTACTTGCCGATCTAGTGTTGGTGGGAAGGATGTGCCCGAAGGTTGCCCCTTCAACCGCTTTTCAATTTTAAGGTTTTTTAAATTTTTTTATTGTGTTTATTTGGATAATTAGATTTTACATAATAACATGAGTAAAATTTTGATATCTTAAAAATAAAAATGGTTATATTTTCAAACTTTATGATTTTTAAAACTAGACACTTTAAAGTTAAGAATGAGTTTGATGTCTTTAAATTTATCTATCTATTTCAAAAATTATAAAAAAATGAAAATGTAACTATTTTTTAACTATAAGATATTAAACAATAACTCTATGTGGACACAATTATAAAAAGTAGAAAGAAAAAATCTGCGAACAACCCAAAATTGAGTAGTGGTGGTGGACAAGCTAGATGGGTTAACCATGTTCCAATGATCCAACCCACCTTGTTCAGAAACAAATCACGCCCAAAACCAAAAACAGAAAATCTAAAATTCGAATTCCTCCATCGTATTCACTTAATCATTTCCCGCTGCGAGAAATCAAATACCCACATTATAAACCAGCACCAGACCAATTTCAAGGAGGAGTGTCATTAAAACCAAGCACACAATAAAATACAGCAAACGGAACAAGATGAAGCTCAGAACCTCGTCAATGACAAGCAAAACGACAAGAGATAACTCGAAACAGAAGAGGAGGAAAAAAAGCCAAGAAAAAGAGCAAGACGACGACAACGGTGAAGGAGGAGGAGGAGGAGAACAAACCGGCAGAGGCCATGTAAGAGAGAGCAGCGTAGAGTCCTGTGGTGGTCATACGAGAGGGTTTGTGTGAGAGAGGAAGCGTCTGATTCTTGAGAGGCTCCATTGAGACAAAAAGCTAGCTAGCTAGCAAGCAAGCAAGCTCCGTGCTGTGAGAAGAATTTGATCAGAGAAGAAGAGGAGGGGCACTATTTTATAGCAGCTAGCTGTGGGAGGGAATGTTTATGAGTGGAAGAGCCTTTAAATGCATTAATAGGAGACACGTGTCAAACCACGTAAAAGGATGGTGCATTACTAGCACGATCCCGTTTTCATATATATAATTCATTCACGTCCTCATCTTTATTCTTTATTTATTTAGTTTGCGTAGATCGATCTTTATTCTTTCAAGTTTATACAGAGTATGAACAAATGTTGGAGTATAATTTACCTTCAAATTTACTGACTTCATACACACACACACACACACACATATATATATATAGAGAGAGAGAGAGAGAGAATGGTCATAAATAATATTGTAAGTATACGTGACTTGGTGCATGGATCAAAGCTTTCGTTTTTTTTTTCTTCCTATACATTAACCAATGTTTTAGGTGACTCAAATTATCATGACCCATCATGAATAGGGCTAATTTTTTTGCCATATAAATACAGAAAATTATTTATTATGTATAAGTATTCTATTGAAAAGAGAAGGAATTTCCGTTGGAGAGCAATTTAGTATATTAATGGAAGAAAATAAGTTAATGGTTATTGTCCTTGATATAAGAATCATTGATTCATGTTAAAGAGATTAAAGAAGTTAAATACACTATTTAAAAATATTTATTTACGTATGTCGTTATATTATATATTAATTTGTAAGTCGGACAAATTGATTTGAAAGAAAATAATAAATATAAATACTTTTAAGTACTGTATTAAATTTCTTTAATCTTATCAATAAAATTCAATTCATTCTTATATTAACGACCAAAGGTTAAATGTTTTTATACATGTAAAGTACTTGTGGATTTATATAAAAAAGTATCTGTGCTTGAATTCAAATCATTCCCACCAGTGAAACTTTTAAACTGGCATTTTTGACCCATTTTTCCTATTAATTATCAATTAAGATGTTTAACTTTTGATAATATCTTGTAAGATCAACGTTTTATTATCATTGAAATTAGAATAAAAAAATTGCCCCAATCAGAAATTGCCCATAAAAGAAGTTTCAAAGCCCTCCCCTTCTTGTCCTCATTGCTTTTGGCGAAAAGCGATGCGCAACAGTGCCAATGCTATCACCATCAACTTTTATAGCAGAGGCACCCCCAATTAAAAATAGACAAATTTATAATCAATAAGAATAATTAATAATAAAATTTCAATAAGAAGAATTAATGAATAAAAGATTACGAAGATTGACAAAATTATCATCAGATCCCAACCGTAGTTAGTCCGGTTGTTACGAAGATTGACAAAATTATCATCAGATCCCAACCGTAGTTAGTCCGATTGTTATTAACGGCCGGTGAGGCCGTTAACAACCGGACCAGGTATTACTGGGACTTTATGGTAATTTTACCAATATTTGAAACATTTTATTAATTTTCTTATTTAGGACCTAAAGGTAAATTTCCCTTAAAAATATTTTTTTAAAAAAAAGGATATTAAAAAAAATTTCCGTGACTAAATTGCAACTCAATACTTAAACTTTAAACTCACACAATTCATTCTTTATAGTTTCAACTTTATTAAAATTTAATTTTTTAATTTTGACTTGATACAAATCAATTTGTATAATTTCAACCATATAAAAGTTTGGTCCTACATTTTAGATTATAAAATGATATATTGATATGGTTGAAATTTTTTTAGTCAAAATTTAAAGATTAAATTACTAGTGTGAGGATTGAATTATCCTAAATTGAAATTCCGATACAAAACTATAAGAAGTAAATAATTAATTTTTTTTATTATCTGAAAGTCAAACACATAAAAATTTAAAAGTGCCTCTCCCAAATTTAAGGGTCAATTTCAACTGTTAGCAAATCATGTCACATTTTTCAAAAAAAAAAATAGAAATCATTCAAAAGAAACTTATTTAGCATGTCTCTCATATTCAATATGGATTAAGCCATTCAAAATTTTTCATATGTATGATTTCAAACGACAATCCTCATGAATCAGCAAAAATTATTTAACATTTGTGGTAATCATATTATTCAGTTCCATGCTTTTATGATTATGTCGAAACTCTAAAACATATACAAGCAGAAGCTGCAAGTTCCTGAATTGTCTTTCAATATTTTCCCTTTGTTATGATAAAAGGTGAAATTTTATTTGTATTAACTACAAGCGGAAGATATATGCAAGTTCATAAAAATTAAGATGAATTGTACTATTCATAAATTATAAATATTGTATAGCTCCATACCTTTATATATATTAATTGGCAATATACATTGATTAAATGTTATTATCAGCACATACTTTATGGCCACATTATCTTATTAGATATCGTCCTTTCGTTCATTTAATTAATTTTTCTTGTTATTCCATATTTAAGCTAATTAAAAGTATGAATCTTGCATGATATATGAAATCTGATAAATGAACCATATTATTCACAAGCATTGCTCAAAGATTTACGTATTCGAGTCAAATTATTTAGGCATGTCTCATAAATAGTGCTAATAATGGATGAACTTATATTGAAATTGGTTAATATCGATGGTGAATTGCTGCTATTTATATGTGTGTACACATGATGATATATTGATTATTATTGTAGTTTGTTGATTACTATCTCCCTTCTTAATATATGTCCAGTTAATTAATTTGAAGAGATTAAAGTTAAATAAATTATGTAATTGTAATATATATTACATGATCTTTTAAAATTACGTATACATGTATGTGTATTATATACTAATTTATAAGGTAGACAACATAGTTGGAAGAAAAATGATAAATATAAATATTTTAAAATATTTTTTCTTGTATAAGATCTAGTTTGGGGTCTAATTATTTGATCTTAAATAGAAGACTTTAACCACTTCATCTTCTAAATTTTGTAATTCTGTTATCAAAGTATTCATATTGATTTCCGAGAATGAGAGGTTACTATGTAAGGGTAGTCATGATAAAAAATGATATTTTAATAAAATCAATACATAATGATTATAAATAACTAACTTTATTGATATATCCAAATCAATAGCGTAACTCCTATAAAACCATCTTCAAATGCGTAAAAATTATTTCGAAATTTATAAAAACCATCTTGAAATCTTAAAACCATCTAAAAATCCGTAAACTCTGTTTTCCCAACGGAACTCCTTCCCTAAACAGAGCTCCCAAACACACACATTTTCAAACTCCGAGGTTCAGTTGAATCTGTTTGGAGCCAAAAAAATAAAAAAATAAAAGGAGGCTCAGTTGAATCGGACATTCAGCATGCTCTCAGTGAAAAATTATTTTATATTTCCAAATATGATCTGCCATTATCACCGACCGTTGAAGTGCAGTGGTTAGTGGGGATGTTACTCCCAGGCGAACGTGTGTTAGAATCCTGGAGCTACGTTCGACAAGAAAAGTAACCCACCCTTGGTACAAAGCACCTTACAAGGGTGCGCCATGTATATTCCTCGCTTCGGATTAGTCGGTTGCTTCGGGTTACCTGATCCAGTTGAAAGAAGACCATGGACTCAGAAAAAGACGCCGGATACCGGGAGTTCCGGGTGGGTCCAAAATTAGGTCTTTGCCTCTTGTTCACCTAAAAAAATATGATCTGCCATTTGACAGAAACCAAACTTCTCACCAAACATGGCCCTTGAAGAGTTTGGCTAAAATGCGTGCCATCATCCACACTCATGAGCCATGACACTCAAAAGAGGCAACCCGTCGTAGTTTGGCATGCATGCTCGTGTTCTTTGTCATGGACTTACTCTTTTCTTACTCGTGCGGCACTTAGACACTCTCTTTCTAGTGATTAAATTAGCCTAAAACCCCTCTAAGATGTAGGCAAGTATGTTTTGGTAAGAAAGAAGAGAACTCAAGTATTGAATACTTGAAAAGAGAATGTTATTCACAAGGAGAATGCTTTACAAAAGTTGGAATCTTGGTTGCTTGGTTTTCTAGGTTGCCTTGCCAAATAACCAAAGCCACCTATTTATAGCATTTCCACCTCCTTAATGAACGGTGGAGATTGATTCAATCCTACGGCTTACATTGCGCGTCTAAAAAATTCTATACAAGACTAGAAATATCTTACATGTTCTATATGTTTCTACACTATTTTAGACAAGTCTTGAATAATTCTCTAGGAGCTTCTAGAACGTTCCGGAGTCTTCCAAAGTATTCTAGAACCTTCTAGAATATTTCAGAGCCTTCCACGATATGCTAGAACGTTTCATAACATTCTAGATTATTCTAGAATATTCTAGCGTATTCTAGAACTTTCCAAAGAGTTCTAGATCATTCTGTAGAATTCCAGAACTTTCTATAATGCTCTAGAATTCTCCACCAATATCTTCATTTTCTTAAGATAAATCTCAGTTTTAGGTGGTGGAATTTTAAACCTATCACATCTTTCATTTGTGGTGGAGGTGACACAGTTGAGTACAAAACTACAAATTATTAAGTGTAAACTAAGTTTTATCCATTATACTACTACCAGAAAAATGTTATTTAGCACCAGAAAAATCCATCGTCAAATTTATATTTTCTATCGAAAAATTTCTATTTAGTGACGGAAAATATTAGTAACCCTCGTTTTAGCGACGGAAAATAACCATTTAACGATGGATTTTTCATCGTTAAATAACATTTTTCTGGTGGTGCATGTTCATATCTGCTTTGTAGGAGATAGGACTGAGCAAAACACTCATAACTCATGGACCTACACATGACCTATTGATTATTTCCCATTTAAATCTGTCTAAGTTGAGCTCGTTACAGGTGGGCTCAAACATGCATTGTTAATATTAAACACCAAATGACAAGGTTTCACTCACGACAAACGATGTGGAGTTGATGGTGAGCTCTTCATGTCATTCGCCGCAGTGAATGTATAATTTGATATGAATTTAAAATAAATAATTTGATATGTGTAATTAAACATAAGAATTTAAAAATTATAAATTTTAAAAAAAAATAAGTGGATTGAAGCATAATATATTTCACATAAATTCGAGGCCCCAGGAAACTTCCGTAATGTCTTTGGGCTGACGAAAAGTCAACAACTCCTGGATACGTCGCCCGTGTGTGACACAGACGCCCACACGCCCGTCGCTATATAGGCGCAGCGCGTAGCAGTTACCGCGCGACGAGTCGAAAGTTTCAACCATTAACACAATCTTGACCGTTCATTGTTACCCTTTTGAAACCCAACGGTCACAATCCCATAAAGCTAACTCATACACGCGTTCCTCCCGCGCACCAAGATATTCCTTCGTCTCGAAGAGAACTCTGATTTTCTAGTCTCTGATATCTGCGAATTCTCCATGCAAGAACCCGAGCTACACGATTTGTCCGACGACGCGGACTACGCTGCATCACTTCAACAAGTAAGACTCTTGTCTTTCGTTCTTGTTTTTCTTTTCAATTGCTGTGCCAAATTTCGACAGTATTCTTTTTTGCTTATTGGTTTCTTTGCTCGAATTCCATTCTGCGAAAGAGCTGGCGATTCAATTTTACTAAAGAAATTTGTATTTTTTGTGGTATGATTTTGAATTCTACTGAGTCTTGGAGTTCTTGGGGTTCAATCTTGAATTAGGGGTCAGCAAGCATGATGTTAAGAAGCGACAGTGCTCGATCGAGCTCGTCTAGGGAGCCGGAAGGTGCTGAGATAGTCTATACGAGGGACAACGTCGCAATTCATCCGTCTAATTTTGCGTCTGAAAGGATAAGCGGAAGACTCAAGTTGATCAAGCAAAACTCTTCTTTGTTTATGGTATTAATTGATGGTCAATTCCGAATATACTCGCTTTAGATCGTGCCGTTGTTGTTTCTGTGGCCATTTCCGAGTAATTATTGATTCTTTTTATTATAGACGTGGATACCATATAAGGGTGATAGCTCCACTGCAAAACTGTCAGAGAAAGGTAGGCTGGCATTAAAACTATAGTTTAGTGGTTTATATAGTGTGTCACATAGTCAACTACGTTGAAGTTTGTTCTTTTTCTTGTGTAGACCAAAATCTTTACAGCATAAGGGCAGTGCCAGTTTCTGACATAAGGTCCATCCGAAGGCATGCTCCACCACTTGGGTGGCAATATATCATTATTGTTCTGTCATCAGGTTAGCCTCACCAGTTTATTCTGATAGGTTTGGATGTGGTCATTTCCTTTCTTTCTTTTTTCTTTTAATTGTTTATTTTTCTGCCTTGTTAGAGTTGTCTTGCCTGTTAAAGTCTCATCAATAATTTAGAACCCATTTATTGTGTTATTTATACAAAATAAAATTCATCAAGGCTGTTGGTTTGTTATCCATTCTTCTTGGACTTCCTAGGTATGTAGTTATGAGTGGATTTATTATAAATAAAAGGTGTTATTATTATTAACGTTCTTATTTGGGTTTGACTTGTGTTCGGAATACTAAATGGATGGGTCAACTGATTTTTGTTACAGTGGATGATTAAATTCTTTCTCCTGTTAGGCACTTCATAAAATTAACTGATGTGGCAACATGAAATTCCCATGCATCTATGTTGAAGTTGGCACAAATATTACCTTGAATTTACTGTGTGAAATAGGGAAAGGTGTATAACCTATTCTACGAGAGTAGTTATGTTTGCCTGGTTCTGAACAGAATGGTTAGATAGGTTTACTTCTTTTATATGTATGTAGCACAGGAAAAAAAAATTGTGAATCCCAAAAGTATTGTTGAAGGAGCCTATATATGAGTTTGGCCTTTTCTTTTGCATTATATTAAACTTTTCATATCAATAACTATTACCCATGAACACATGATACTGTTTTTTTTAAAAAAAAAGTTTGTATGTGATAGACTTTGTTGAGGGAATCAACATACCATTAAAAGAACCATTTTGACATATGTGTTCTCTTGCTGAGTTTTGGTGCATTTCAAAGATGCACTATGGCATTTTTCATCCAATGCAAAGATGGATTGCTCTTTAGGATTCAGTCATAATTATTGAAAGCATCTCTCTCTCTCTCTGTTTTTTTTTCTTTTTTTTTTTTTTGGGTGAGCTGAAAGCATTTGATTTGATTTGAAAAGTGTGCGTGAGTGTAACATGTATCTCTATGGGGCGTTTTGACATAGCTAGTAGTGCACTCAACCACATGATAGTGAATTCTGTTTTTACTCATTAAGCATCTCTATCCAATTCTTTACACACACATAAGCACAATAATTGTAGTGTTTTAAAGATATTTGCCCATGTTGATTTCATTGGTAACATGTACCAATTGTTTTGTTGCACACCTAGCCAATACTGTGTCTTAAGTTCTATAAAATTTGCAGGACTTGCATATCCTCCTCTGTATTTCTATAGCGGAGGGGTTAAAGAGTTTCTTGCTACAATTAAGCAGCATGTTGTTCTCATGAGGTTGGTTTCTGGTTTTTTCCCCTATTTTACCCATTTGCTTTGTGTATTTATTATTCATTCACTGCCAGTATATTCATGATACATGATTACCTTAAAGGTTTTGAATTGTTTTTCCCTTTTAGAAAAAATAAGGAAATATAGCACTTAGCTGTCTCTAAGGCTGATTTGATTATTGAAGCATGTCTGAAATCCCTGAGCATATCCATGTGTGCATGGCTTAGTGCACTTTTTTAAATAATTTATATGCACTTGTCCGTAGTTAAGTTGATGAGCTTCTACCTACTAGTTTATTCATTTTCTTCTCTTTCTGTTTCTGTTAAACTTAAGTAAATTTGGCATATCATAGTAATTCATGTACTTTAGTTTTATGGATACCAGCTAGCCTTTTGCTCTTTCACATGCACTAAATCTTTCTTTTTATGTAGCGCTAATTCAATTTATATGCTTTCAGTTTCAAATTCATTTTCATCGTTGTATTGCTAGAGGAATGTGCTATCATGAGTTTTTTTTCCAAAATCTTTCTGTTTTGATCCTTCCTAAATACAGAAATTTTTTATATTTTCCCTCCTTTTATGTTGGATTTTTTCAGATCTGCAGATGATGCAAATTTATTTCTGGTCAATGATTTTCAAGATCCTCTGCTGGTATGTAACATTCAAGTGAAGTTATTTTAATATTTTTAGTTAATGGATCATTAATGTCTAATCCTATGCAGCAATATCAACAACATATGTAAAAGAAAATATACATAACTAAAGATACATAGTATTTGTAAAATATCCATCTCACTAGTCTCTGTAATCAAAGTATCTAATTCTAATGATAGTTAAGAACTCGGAGAAATATATGGTCATCTTCCCCTTTGGGAGCATGAAGGAAAAATCTTTAAATACTTAAATTTGGAATTTCACCTCAGGCTTATGAAGTCTTTTTTAATCTATATGTAATTGAATTGTGTGCCCTATTAATTTTCTTACTAAACATTCTTGTGTTTGGATTGACTTCCAGAAAACTTTATCTTCTTTGGAACTGCCCAGAGCTATTCCTCTTGCATACGGTCCTTCAAACATATCAGTGGATGAGTCCACTTTAGTTGAGAACCAAGGAAGTGGTGTCGATGATGGAAGTGCTCGTGCTTTCCATTATCATGGGAGATCAAGAAATAAAGTTCATGATCCTGCTAGGGATCTTTCTATTCATGTTTTGGAGAAGTTTTCCCGTGTGACCAAATTTGCCCGCGAAACGACATCTCAATTATTCAGTGAACATCACAGCAATGGATATGATCCCAATTACAGAAAAACCAATATCCATACTCCTGCACTCCCTGGTCATCCTAAGAAATCTTCCAGTGTTACCGGAAAAATTCCTCATGAAAGTTCAGCTTCCTTGGATTCAGAGGTAAACATTTATTGTGAACTTAGTTTAAAATTTTCTAATTTGCCCTATACTGCTTATCATGTTGGCGTCTTCAACCTTCAATATCAAATAAATAGTTTATCATGACGAATGGGTTTCTTTTGTAAAGTTATGCAGTATGTTTAAGCCTCCCTTTCCCAAAATGTGTTTAGTTATAGATAATATTGTTATTATACATATTTACTGAACTAAAGTAGGACTGGATTTTGATAGAATTGTGTTTAGCATGATATTTATATGTCATTACTGTTTGATATTAGTTTCTTTGTTAATGGTATCTCTTGTTTTAGAAAATAGCATTGTTATTGTGCCCACTCGTTATCCTTTTTCCTATGAATGTTATGCTGGGATCTCTTACTCCCTTTTTGCCTTGTTGAATAAGTTATATTCCATCCAGACAGCTTAGGCTTAGTTTAAATGATTTTATGCTTGAATGCATGATAATGCTTAAGATGATCTATGTTTTTCCTGGAACAACATGTGGGATTTTGGAATCGAGGATGGGATTCTAAATGAAAGATCCACTCGTTGTCAAATTATTCAAGGCAAAGTACTGTCTTGATGCAATTCCAAGTTTGTGTTATCTTAGTTGAAGAGTTTGAAGTTCTGTTCTTGGACATTCTGATGCAGACCTTCATTTTGTTAAACAGAAAGTTTCATGTTTAAAACACAAATATGGTGAAGAAGCTGCCACCACTTTGGGAACTTTTGAGATTATCAGTTGTAAGGAGGTACAGGAAAATCTAGTCTCTGGGTTTGCATTGGTGTTGGTTTTTCCCTCCCTCAGAAGTATGATATTGAGTTTGTTAAAAATCATGACCTTATTGATAATTGATGGATGCATATTTGGGTATGGCCATACAGATTGGCTCTATGCAGATTTAGTTCTGCTATTACATATGATGTGATTATATTTTAGCCAGCCATTTGTCTGATCTATATCCTCGTTGCATGAACAAAACTGGTTAGTTAAACTGATTGATGGAATGTGAAAAAAAGTCAAGATAATAGAACTGTAGAAGAATTGAGAAACAAAAGATACTCAGAATTCCATTAACTGTCAAAAGTAGCTCCTCCTCTGGTTATATGCCTATTTAATGCGTTAGGTTGGACTCTTCTCTTACTAATTTGCTCCCTTATAATAAATTACTCTAACAGACAAAAGCACTTCCTATCATTTACTCAATACACCTAACATAAACTTACTGAAATGTTTGATTAATTATATGTGAATCGCATTCCCTTATTGTAACAAATGTATTGGATTTTAGGTATTTATGTAGAGATGTCACAAAGGGTCAGAAGTAGCGGTAATTGAATTACTGGTCTGGGCATTGTTTTTATAATTATATTTGTGTACATGCCATGTATGCTATTATGCTTATCAGTTAATTCTTTCCAAAACAATTCAATAACTTCTCTTTCTTTCCCTTTTTAAAGTATATAATGTCAATGATATTGTATTTTGTTCCCCTTTTGGCAGTTTGATGAATTATCACTTATATGGGGAAAACCACGCCAACCCCCACTAGGCTATGAGGAGGTATGGACTGTTTTTCTGTACGACATTGTTCAATTATACGAATCCTTAAGTTTTTTTTTATTCTTTGGAATGCCTATTCATCTTATCATGATGATTGGTGTGCAATGACCATATGACATATGCAATTGTTTCAACAAGTGGGGGATCAAATTGTGGACGTACCATACCCAAGTCTCAATTGTTTCAACAGAAGCCTAATTGTGTTTTCTTGGTTGACATGATTTTTGTCAGAGATGTTCTTTTCACCGTCTCATGTTTATTTAATGTTCAAATGATTTAACCAGTTATAAACTAACCTTTGAAAAAAGTACTTTTCAAATGATTTAACCAGTTATAAACTAACCTTTGAAAAAAGTACTTTCCCCTATGTTCTTACGAGGTTTATGAAGTAAATAAGAACAAGTTAATGTTACATTGTCCTTAGTCATTTCTATAATAACATGCGGATCTCCCTTATTTTAATCCAAAACTTGAAACCATAGCATTGTGGTAAGTGGCTGAGATATTTATGGGGTGTATGTTTGATTGTTTGTCTATATATTAGCTAGTGAGTAGTAAATGGATAGGAATGTTGTTGGCTTCACCAACTGAATATTGTCAGGTTCCCTATATGTCTATTTATAGTCTCAAACTCTTAATTTGATTAAAGGTAGGATGAGTAATGTGGACTCAGCCTAATTGTTTGTGCTCACCCTAAACCAAGTGTAAACTACCCTTTGTAAATAGTACTATTTCCCCTATATTCTTAAATGAGGTATTTGAAAGAAATGAGAACAAGTTAATTTTACATTGTTCCTCCTAGTCACTTCTATAATAAAATCTGTGGACCTCCCTTGTTATAATCTCAAAACTTGGAAACATAGCAGTCAGTAGCTGAGATATTTATGATGTTTTTATTTGTTGGCATGTGTATAAATTAGTTAGCTAATACGGACTATTTACAGCCATCAAATTTAGTTAAAGGTGGTACAGCTAATGTGGACTCAGCCCACTACACTCACCCCTAACCTAGCTGTCTAATTATTTCATCAGGAATCATGCATTTATCGTCTTGAGATAACATAGCATCAAAATATGTTCTGGATTAAGTTCCAATCAATATATGATCCCCATGTGTATTCTAAATATTGGTCTTGTATATTCTGTTTCCTTCATTTTAAAAATGTGGAGGCGTTAAGTAACAGTAATATATGACAGCATGATGGTTTTCCCCTAAATGAAAACTTACTGAGCCTTAAGTTAGAATTCAAGCATAATATTGAAACTCATGCAAAGGTTTCTTGCTGATGATGCAACTCTTGAACAAATTTATTTGAAGCTCACTATATGGCGGTTGCTACTTGTCACCTTTAAATTGACTGCTGACTCTCATTTTCTGTATCTCCTAAGAAGCCAAAGATAAAGCTACAACTTTTTTGTCTGATTGTGAAATGATGAGGAAGTCATTTATGTTATTCCATTAAGCAATGCTGCAAATGTTATCTTCAAAGTTTGTGACTTCAAGTGCCTTAATGCATATAGATCATACTTTTGCAGTGGATTACTTTTTTGGATTCTGAAGGACGAGTTACAGATTTAAAGGCTTTAAGAAAGAGGATATTTTATGGTGGACTTGATCACAATTTACGAAAGGAGGTCTGTTTATTATTTTTATGTAACGAGTTCCTGTGACTTTGAGCACTCTGAATCATTTATATTTCATTATGGCATAATGTGTGTATGTACAAGCAGTCGAGTATCAAATCTAGCTGGATTACAGAGTGAAGTCAGAAAGAATAAAGTGAATTAATCATAAAGATACTACATGATTCTGTTCCTAAAAAAGAGTGATGTATACAAAAGAAAATAATTACTAATAATTTTGCAATCCAAACAATAGTTCCTAGCTAAGAATTCTGTCACTAATTTGAAGGGGGTGCTCTATTTTTATATTAATAGGTTTGGGGTTTGCTGTTGGGATGTCATTCACATGATTCAACATATGCTGAGAGGGAATATCTGAAGGCTGTGAAGAAGTCGGAGTATGAGACAGTAAAGAACCAGTGGAAGGTTTTTCTTTTATCCTAGTGTGCTTCTTTGTTCATTCAATTCCTTTTCTGCATTCTTGCTTTGCTATTCAGTTAAGCATGTCTTTCTAAATTTTAAGGAAGGAAGTTCTGTTGATTGGATGGAGTTCAGTCTAGCGTCCTTTTTCCTTTTTTCAGTTTTAACATGTTATCTCGATTTGATGATCTGGTCTACATCTTTGGTACCTAGTCTTTCAGATGTCACATGTGCTTTTGATGTTTGGTGTCTTTCCTTTCTAGTAATTTTCATCAATGTACCTTATATGCATTTGGGTTTAAAAAGGCTGTCATTCAGTTTCCTCAACTAAATTTTTACATAAAATTAAACTTGTCTATGCTATTCTCTGTAGAGCATCTCGGCTGCACAAGCTAAAAGATTTACCAAATTCAGGGAAAGGAAGTGCCTTATTGAGAAAGATGTGGTAAGCTGGAAACTGGGGCAATAATGTTTCTGAATTATTGGAATTTATAAGAATGAAAAGATGAGTGATGCTTTTTCTAGTTTTAATGTATAACCCCCCCCTTCTTATTATCAAGGTAAGGACGGACAGATCAGTTGGTTTCTATTATGGGGATGATAATGCAAATGTGACTGTTCTACGAGACATACTATTGACATATTCATTCTACAACTTCGATCTTGGTTATTGTCAGGTAAATGATTGTTATACCGGACTCCGGGCTTGAACTTGCTTCTTTTTAGTTATATAAGCACTATTTTTCACTTGTCTTTTGCGGTGCTGATCTAATAGGAAAAACAATTTAATCATTTAATTATATAAATGATAAAAAATCAGAAATCCTGTTTGATATCTTCTAAAATGTTTTTAGAATCTGTGAAATGATGACTTCTGATATGCGTGTTTGGTCCTCCTGGATATGTTTGCGTGCTTAAAACTAAGCTCATAATAATAAATAATGCCTAGATACAATATTTCCCAAATCAAAGTAAATTCCGGTGCCTGGAACGAATAGATGAGGCGCCTCCCTGTTTTATATACTATACTCCTCTTCCTCATCCCACTCCTGCTCCAAAGAAAAAAAAAGTTCTTATATTCTAACAGTAATACACACACATAGAGAAATAATAATAATGCCCCTATCATAAGATCATAGATATTATTAGAGGATATCTTTAAGGGCATTATTTTCTTATGGTATGCAGAATATTGGGTTTGAATTATAGGAACTAAATGTCTGTTTCTTAGCCTCAATTATTGGCCCTGATATTGAATAAATATATATATTGATATTCTTCTGTATAATACATACCGGAAATATTACAAAAGAATTCTCCATATTCTCCCGTTTGTTTCCTTTGGGTCAGCACGAGACAACCATAATTTATATGATGTTTTACAGGGTATGAGTGATCTTCTGTCCCCAATATTATATGTGATGAATGATGAATCAGAGGCATTTTGGTGTTTTGTTGCTTTAATGGAACGTCTTGGACCCAATTTTAATCGTGACCAAAATGGCATGCATTCTCAACTTTTTGCATTATCTAAGGTTTATCCTCTCTCTCCCTCTCCTTCCTCTCTTACACACACTCTCTCTCTCTCACACACACACACACAGTGCAGTCATGCACGAATGCACCTTTTTAAAATTTTATTGACCGTTATGGTTTATTCATTTTCTTTCTGTTGCTTAGT
Organism: Vachellia pachyceras; assembly: GCA_025593235.1. NCBI lineage: Eukaryota > Viridiplantae > Streptophyta > Magnoliopsida > Fabales > Fabaceae > Vachellia > Vachellia pachyceras. Next base: position 15,209 of record JANTPZ010122257.1, on the reverse strand, counting down.
TCTAAGTTGTGCTTGCTTTCAGTGGTCATACTCAATAATTGCTGGTTATATTATCTTAGTACAAACAGTTTGCCTTGCTCATGTTGCATCCAGATATATGTATTGAAATATATATATGTATTATCTTAGTACTAAGATATATCTTAGTACAAACAGTTCTAAGCTTGAAGAGACATACTTTTGAATATTGAAAGACAACTTACAAATTTGATGTATTGTCCAGGTTTTTATTATTTTTTTTAAATGAAAATTTGTATTGGCAAGATTTTTTATTTTTTTTTTAAAATGAAAATTGTCTTAGATAAAGTAAAATTTTGTACCTATTATGTAATGATAGGTTGTGCTACTGGCTCTGGCATGATTTGTTCAGCAAGTTTACCAAGCTTCCCAAGTAGTTCAAGAAGAATTGTCTTATAAATATATCATGCCTTACAATTATTATATTTCTATATTGCAGTTGGTGGAGTTGCTAGATGGTTCATTGCATAGCTATTTCAAGCAGCATGACTGTTTGAATTACTTCTTTTGCTTCCGCTGGATTTTGATTCAATTTAAAAGGTCACGTTATATTAATTTCTACATTGTTCTTCCTGGGAATATTTGGTGTTTCTTGTGGTCCCCCCCCCCTTTTTCTTTCATGTATGATTTCAAAATTGTTTGACGGTACTAGTGTGAAAACAAGTTGACTTAGGTGACAAATGTAGCTTCAGATTTCTTGTAATCTCATCTTGTTTTGTTTAAGAAAAAAAAATTGTGAAGTCTTGAGACAAGATAGAAAAGATGGATTTTTTTTTTTTGGGGCGGGTGGGTGGTTATTGTCTGGAAAGATTCAAATTTTACTAGAAGATCCTTACACTCACTATGCTTCGTGATTAGTTTCCTACACACGCACACACCAACCATAAACATTATTTTTGTTATTGTTATTTGGTTTTTTTTTTTTAGTTTTTTTTGGGGGGGGGTTGATTCACCATTTACCTGACCAAGTGCTTGAAGACACTCCTAACTTTCGGAAGGTCACATCATCTATCAGTTTGGTCGCGGAGTTTAATTTTCCTCAGTTGAAGTTAGGCTCCTCTTTGCATCTCTACAGTGTCAGTATGTATTTAGGGTGTAAGCATTAAGGGAGTCAAGTAGGTTTATCAGAAAGAGGGACCAAATTTAGCAAAACCATTCAGTAAAAGACGGTGGTTAGCTGTTGATTACCAGTATCTTGCTTTGAGTTGTTTCAAATATGTATTCGCAATACTGATTTCTTATATCAAACAATAGTAAAATTAATGGATTTTGGATTTTCACATTACAGGGAGTTTGAATATGAAAAGACAATGCGATTATGGGAAGTCTTATGGACACATTATCTGTCAGAGCATCTGCATCTGTATATATGTGTAGCAATCTTGAAACGTTACCGTAGTAAAATAATAGGAGAGGAGATGGACTTTGACACACTCTTGAAGTTCATAAATGAGCTAAGTGGTCAAATTGACCTTGATGCCACTCTCAGAGATGCAGAGGCTCTCTGTATATGTGCTGGCGAGAACGGCACGGCTTGTATACCGCCCGGAACGCCTCCTTCACTGCCAATTGATGATAGTTTGTTATACTCTCAGCAAGATGATGAAGTACTGTAAGTAAATGTAAATCATCACTTTTATAAAGAATTATTTCAGTGATGATACATGAATATATTTGCTTGTGTGTGTAATAATTGATCCTGTAGTTGAGGGGATCTTTGGAATATTTTTGTTAACGATTCGTTTCATATGTACTTGATGGCTGATTCATGAGGGGTTTGGGTTTTCTTCTCGTTCTCTTTCTTTCTTTTTCTTCAAAATCCCGTCTCTACCCGTAGATACAAAAATGGATGGTTTAGATTTATTATTTTATAAAATTATTATAAATGTAAGTAAAAAAATTTAAACTGTTAGCACAATCTATATAATTTAACAGAAATACATAAGATAACAATTCTAATTTGCAAAATATTATAAAAATAATTTTATAAAATATTAAATTTGAACAAATCATTCTTTGATCTCAGGGTTGGGATGATATTTCGATAAGAAAATGAGTAAAATCTGCTCTCATCTAGGACTGATGTTATCTGGGAGACAGGTGAAAAAGCTTCTTCTTTTGTTTTTTCTTTTTCAATAGACAGAACAGAACCAGGAAAAATACAAGTGCTTTTCGGATTCAGTGTAAATAAGCCTTTTTTATTCTGAGACAAAATTATTTGTTTATTTATCATTTAAAATCACTTGGAAGTAAGTGAAACTAAACAAGCTGAATGATAAAGCCATTTTTTTTCTCGCCTAACGCTTCAGTGCCTACATTAGTATATTTTCTTCTGATTGATCGCCAAAGAGAGAGATGGTTATTCATACGTCATTTTATACTGCATCTGATTTTTATAAATAAGTTTGAATCTTACTATTTAACACCCAAAAAAAAAAAATTACCACGGCTTCCATTAATACTGCGTCTGGTTTTTAAACCCAATTGACCAATTTGAAGAAATTAAATAAACTATTTAATTATTTAGTTCAGGCACTATTGTTTTTACCGATGGTACAAGTTTTTCTAGCCAGATTGGTAGATTAAGAAATTAAAAAAAAAAATCAGTTGTATATAATCAGATAGACTTTCATCTTAATCGTTATCAATCACTGCGTTGGGAAAAAAAAATCATCGCTTTTAATAACCTACGGATAAAATCAGTCAATAATTTATTTTTTATGTAACTATTTTCTGCGTTTATTTGTTAAACAACATGGATTCCAACTTGAAACGCCGGTACACTATTTTCTATTACATTTTATTTTGAAATTGAATTGCTGATGACTTTATGAACTTAATGATGCAGCAGTTGTAAATGCTTAATTATTGATATTTTCCCTTTCATTTGTTAGGATTAATTTATTCATCATTCCTTTATTTGCTTATCTTTCATTTGCAAATGCGGCATTAAAAATCGGACTATCTTTAAACCGTCGAGACAGTTGATCAAGGGTTAGTGGATCAGATCGAGGTTAATCGATGGGTTAGATCGATCAAATCAGAATAGTATAATTTAATAAAAAATACTCATATTTAATTATGAGCAAATTAATATCATAATCTTTAAATAAAAAAGGTATTAAATACGTAATATTTTAAGGCATACATGTCTTACACAACTGTTTAATTATAGAAATAATAAAATGCAATATTGAGAATAGAAATTTTTTTAAATTATTCAAAAGCTACAAAATAATAAAATAGCGAACGTTAAAATAAAACTATTAGTTGTAGTTTGATTTAGTAATATAAAAAAATAAAAGTAAGAAACTATTAATATGATAAGAAATTAAAGCAATAAATTTAGTTAAAGATATTATAAGTTCACTAAAACAAAAAAATAGCCTAACCCAGGTTACTATCAGTTTACTTTGGGTCACCCGAGTTATGACCGGTTTACCTTGAGTCACATCCATTAGGGGGTTAAAAAATCATGGGTTAAGGGGCATGATAGGACCGATCAGGTAATCAGGTTGCCGCTTCATGGGTCAGTCCAAACCAATTTTTAATTCATTGATTATCTGTTTTTCTCCGTTTCTTTTCTTGGTCTTTTCATTCTTATTCTCATCTCTTTCTTTCTTTTTCCTTCTCTTGGTTTGTATAACTTAAAACTCTGAATCTATGAATAATTATACAATCATAAAAAATTTTGAAATTTACTAAAAAGTATCTTAAGAAAAATATCTAAAATATTTAGAATGGAAAAATCTCCATAAAAGAAAACTGATTTACTTAAATTTTAATTTGGGTTGTCAAATTTAACAACTTTTTAATAAGATTATATGATACAATTAGGGATTTAAAAATTGGGTGAAGTTATCTTTATACCTCTTAGTTATTAAAAAAATAAAATTGATATTATCTTTAGTTTTGGAAAAATGAAGGTTTTATTCAGCAGAAAATAAGAAGGAAGCATTTTTCAATATTTATGTTGTATTGTTCAACTCTTCGCATCTCTTTGAAAATTCACCTAATTTACTGAAAGATATGGATTGGGAGGAGAGCTTTCCTCTCAAGAAAAAAATTTGTCTCAATAAAAATATGATGTCCAAAATTCAATAATCTTACACTCTGGTATTTGTATTTGGGCGATAAATTGATAATTGAACATTTATATAATCATATGATGTTCAAATTCAATTGATTCTTGAACATTGTAAAATTATATTTCACATAAATAAATATCTCTAAAATAAATATTTAACAAATTTATACGATATTAAAAACCTTCATACAATATTTTATTTTGAACTTTCGTTATATGAAATATTTTGGCAGATCCTTGAACCTAAAAATACATTAAATTTGCGCTTACACTTCCCTTCTATAGGACGCATAGGTTCCCCTCATCTTGGTGTTGGTTAAATTTTTCTTGTTTAAAAAACTTGTGTTGCAATTTATTTTTTTTAGTTAAATGTTTAAAGACACAAAAAATAACAATCTTTTTAAAAAAAACTAAAATTTAAAATAACAAAATTAGACAGCGTGAACAAAAACTTGAGGGAAAAATATGAAGAGTAGAATGGTGATTGTGAGAAAGTACGCAAGAGAGAGAGAACATGGAAAAAAATTGAGGGAATTGCGAAAGAGAGAGAGACAGGGAAGAAGGGAGGGAGATTTGGTAGCCAAGGTACTGCTTTTAGTATGTACAGCACTCGTGTAATCATATTAAAATGAAATTGATATGTTAATGTCTATTGAATAGATATGTTAAGAATGATATGATAGTTTTAATTTGAGAGGGTTGTAGATAATCAGGAAACACTTACATATATTTATACCATAGATTAATAAGTTAAAATTTAAATATACTTATTTGGGTAATTACATATTCTAAAACTTAAAGCATGTATTAGTCACTTTAGATTCATTTTGTCAATTAATATTTTCTAGTTTTTACTGCCCACAGTTATGAAAAATCCATGATTGCATCATAGGATAATCTATCTCGGATTTTGTTGGCCTTTTTCTTAATAGATGCTTTAATATTATTTAGTGATAACAATTTAAATTTGAATAGAATAAAAAACCCCATCAATGCAATGTGATATGTCTATTTATCTATCTCGACTCGAAATGGGAGCAAGCTCGAAAAGGATCTCATGGTATTTAGGATTTGACCAGAGGGTCTCTCGCCTTCCTTTTTCTTCACATTAGAGTTATTTTATTAAAGTGAGAAGAATAGGCATCCTTATCTCCCTTTTTTCTTTCTTTTTAAAGAATTAATGATACTCAATTTATTAAATAAGTGTACAAGTGAGCCTTTATATAGGCAAATCAAAAGCTAGAAGGCTAACCATGGATCATATCAAATCTACTCATCCCTTATTTAAATTTCTAAGATATATAAAAGATACTGGTATAGGATATACTATCCATAACAAGTCTATGTAACAGATTATTTTAAATATTTAGAATCTATAATACTAACCATTATGTGGTCTATGCTTTGCTAGCATGGCGTTGGGTGTAAAGAATATGAATCATGAAAAGTAGATGATTGGTTGTCTTGAAATGTTCTGATTCCAATTTCTTAATGCAGAATGTTTACGAGGGTTTCAAAGAGAAGTGAGGTTACTTCCTATAGGGATAATGGCGACTATCAGCTTCTAGGGTGTCACACCAATAAGCCCTGCAGATTTGTGCAAAATGAAACTTGGAGGCGAACCATGCCTCCTAAGAATGAATAGTTCAACAAACATAAAGCAAATGTGATAAGATCCTTTAACACCAAACACAATTCATCTCAAATTTCCAAGTACTGGATCAATGGGAATTTTAACATTGGATCACTGTTGGAACTTGCATTCCTGGTTTCATAGGGATGGCTTTTCTTTGCTCATTAAGCTCCATCAACACAAGAAGATATATTGATTCTGAGAGTTGTGTTAGAAATTGAAAGAATAATAATATCTCATTCGATAAATGAGAGTACAAAGAAACATTTATATAGACAAATCATAAGGTGATACCTAATCTTAGAATATAATCAAACATGATCATAATATCTTGGTACAATATCAGAAATCATTAATATAGATATAATCTTTATATTAAATCTCAACAGTACTAGGCATCTCTCTTAGCTTTTGAGTACTAAACTTCAAATTATGATTCCACTTCTAGATGGATCCGATAAGCTTTATATTAAACTTCAAATTGTCACTAGGATCACACTTTCAAACGGATTCAACAAGCTTTTTTCTTCTAGCACTGATGGAACCCTTCGGGTGTGGGACTGTCATGCAAGTCAATGTGTTAATACTATAAATCTGGATGATGAAGCAAAGTGTTTGATCAGAATGGGTTCATGGAACCCTAAATCTGGATGATGAAGCAAAGTGTTTGATCAGAATGGGTTCATGGATTTTGGCTAGCGTAAGGAATGCCATTAAGGCACTGAACATTCAAACGGGTGCTGAGATCACTCTTGATGGATCGAAGGGTCTTGTGCTGCATGGCCTTTTGCAACGATACGCTTTTTGGGGAGCCATGTTAACTGTTTGTTCAATGTTTGATTGACTTCTTTTTTATCAAATTGATATTATATCTTTGATATTTGATCTAATATGTTATCTTCTTCTTTATGGTTTGTGTGTGTTGTCCTATCATGATCTCACTTTTTTTCCCACCGCAGAATGGCGTTATTTATGCATGGAGACACATACTTCTGAAGCAAATCACTCATCAACAAGGTGTCGATGAACACAAATCACCCATTCACTTTAGTCTTCTGGAAATTGTGATTACATATTTCTTGAAGGCAGAATGCAACAAGTTTAAAATATCTCCACCACTTAATGGAATAATTGGATTGGTGTTTCCATACGATTTATGTGTTAGATCTACTTCCGCTGCTGATAAAGATATTGAGTGAATCATATGAAATTGGAGCAACGATATTCTAAAATAGTGCAGTTCAATTTTAGACACTTATTACAGACATTGGAAGGAGAGGAAAGGAAATACCTTGCTTAGAGTCAAAAGCGCCAACGTGATGAGCGCCTTGAGAATAATCGGATCTGTGTTCATCAACACCTTCTTGATGAATAATCGGATCTGACGATTGCCAAACTCCTCCCTCTTCCTTTCTTACACCGTGTACTTTTTCGGCTAAAAAAATGCCTAACAACATTTAAAAAGCTTGGGCATCGTATTAATTGAATGTATGGTGTTTGGTAGAATTGGCTGGAACAAGCAGGCTCTTCGGCATCGTATTAATCTTGTCCAGCGTGATCTAGAAATAAATCCTGCTGCTAACCATCTCCTTGCTCTTGAAAAATCTCTGCTAGCTGAGTATGAGAAAACTTGTCTTCAAGGAGAGTTCTTGAGGGTGCAAAAGTCTCGGAGCCAATGGATTAAAGATGGTGACCGAATACCCATTACTACCCTATGAAGGCTTTAGCAAGACGCAGGAGAAATCGAATGCTCATGCTCAAGAATGATAATGGCTCCTGGGAAACAGACCAAGCGAAACTCAGCGCCATGACTACTACCTTCTTCGAAAACCTCTATGGCACGGATATGATCAGCCCTTCACCGTATGGCCTCTCAGGTTAGTTTCCTTCTCTTAAAGGTGCCCTCCTAAATCTTCTTGAATCTCCTGTTGCCAAGGACGAGACTAAGCAAGCACTCTTTGACATGCACCCCCTATTTCTCCAAAAATGTTATTTCTCGGGCAGCCATTGCGATTTGCAGTGCAATGTGGGTTCCAGAAAACGGACAATCTTGGCAGTTATCTAGGTGTTCCCTTACTACATGGCAGAGTCACTAAGGAAACCTACTGTTACATTGAGGCCAAGGTGCAAAGTTAGCTAGGTTGAAAGCGAAGACACTCTCCCTTGCAGGAAGAATAACCCTTGCCCAGTCTCTGTTATTCTCCTTGTCATTATATGCAATGCAATCCACCAGAATACCAACATCTACTTGTGATAGAATTCAATGCATGATTGAGCTTTTTATATGGGGCTCCACCGAGGCCCATAAGAGTACCCCATTAGTGCTTTGGAAAAACGTTGAAGATCAGAAATCTGCTCTCCGTATGAAGCCTGCTTGTTCGGCTGTAACTCAAACTCGCCTTTTATGGGTGAAGGTTCTGCATGCTAAGTATAAATTGAAGGATGGTCTAGAGCAGGAATTAAAAACCCGTACAGCCTCCTATTTGTGGAAGAGTATTGCTGCAGTATGGGAAGATTCGACTCATATGCCGCAGTTGATGAGATCAACCTCGGCAGACCTATAAGGAGTTTTCTCACAGCCAAGGACCAATGGAAATGGCATGAATTCGAGGAGCTTCTCAGGCAACATGAAAATGGCTCATCAGCTAAGGGCCGGGTATTATTGGATGGATGAGATGCGAAGCAGGTGGCTGAGTGATACTCAGGACCGTTAGATCAGGAGAGAGGGAACGGGTGTCGTTGGCGCTTACGCCTCTTCGGATCTCCTTAGCGTTTCTACGGTGGCTCCCGGTCGGCTACCGGCCACGCAAATTAAAGCGTATTAGAATTTTAAACTCGTTTTATTAAGAAGATATATGTTTTGATTCGAATAACTCCAATGTTCCATGGATTCTCAAAAATAACTTCCATTATTGTATGTAATGGTAATGTGATTGGGATAGGAGATCATACTAAAATTGTAATAGCAATCCTCTTCACCATAGTGGAGTAGTGGACTATTACACAGTGATCAAACTCCACCTATGTTTGGTTACTGAGTTAAAATGTAAAAATAGTTATTTTTTTACATAGAGAAATCCAGTATCTTAAAGTTATTTGAAAAGTAAAAATATCATTGAATATTTAAAATGTAAGTATAAATATCGTGACCGTTACATATAATGTAACATGTTTGCATATACATATGAAAAAATAGTAGGGGTCTTGTAATAAAAAGTAATGATGTCCGTTATGTTTAACATTTATATTATTTTTACTCCCATTTATTTTTATATCTAAAAAAAAGTATATGGCACAGGTAAAAAAACTTTTAGCTATTTATTATGACTCATGAGTAGTGGACCATCCCTAGTGGGATTCCCCTTTCTCGCATGCACTGACTTTTCATTTGTGAGCGATGGATTAACTTTTTTAAGATGATTTTATGTAATTTAAAATAAGTATGCGAGAGTTGTTTTATCTTAATTTAAGTTAAAATAATTTTTAATTTAGAGGTTTCCCAAATACTTCATCCTCTCTTCATCAATGACTTATTATTATCATCATCATCATCATTAGTCATTTTTAATTAAGTAATGGGAATTAATTAATATCATTAAATTGTTAATAAAAGCAAAAGCATGTTGCCAGCAATTTAACTTCACGGTTTTCATAATCTATCTAATTTTAGACATGAAGTAAAAATGATAACATAATATTTGTGTTTATTATAAATTTAATTTTTAAAATTTAAATCAAATTTCAGTTTGATCATTTAAATTTAAAAAATACACATTTAATCATTTTATCTTAACACTGTTAGTTTATTTTTATAGAAAAGATTGACTCATTAAGTTTAAATGGTGATTTTACAATTAAATACTAATAAATATGCTTAATCTACATCTTTAGTCAATGGAGATATGAAGCTCAATCTGCATCTAAAAAGGCAGTCAAGTCTAAGGCACGCGGAGGTTTAATGTGAATAACATAATGAAGAGTGCCGAAGACCCTTTTTACACCTTTTCAATGTTCAGTTGGAGGTTAAGAAAGAAATTGACTCAACTTCCCAACATTGAAACTGAAGTCCAGTCGAGTGTTACATAAATATTGCAATGCCCCTACAACACTTCTGTATTCCAATGAGTTAGAAGGTGGTTCTCCCGAATGCAAAGAAAGGGGCTTGTGGGCTGCCATAGGAGATGGAAAAGGGGAGGCATTATGCATGTTGAATATGTCAAGTAAGTCTAATATGTACTTCCTTGTGATAGAATAGACCTAATTTATCCCTATGAACTTCAATTTCCAGAAAATAATAAAGAGATCCAAGATCTTTTAAACTATGACAATTGCTGCCAGTAACCAAAATATCATCCACAAGTAAGGATCATCAAGATTTGAGTGATATCATGATATAAAAAGAGAGAAGCATGACTCATGGAGTTTACAAAACCCCATTGCAGCAAGACAGCCTTAAAATGATCAAACCATATCCTTGGGGCTTGTTTCAAGCCATAAAAGGCCTTAGAAAATTTGCACATATAGCTAGGTTTATACAAGTAAACAAAAACCCTTTAATTGTTCCGTATATATACATATTTAACCAAATAACCATTGAAGAACGCATTATTAATATTTAGTTGTTCGATATCCCAATTAAGAGAAACAACAAAAGTCAAAATGATCCTAATAGTATATGCCTTTACAATAGGGGAGAAAATTTCATTAAAAAATATCTAGTAACATACCGCTCAATAGTATTTAAAAAAGTTAAGGTGCATCAAACTCCCAAAAGTATTTTCTTATATATATCCAACATTTTAAAATACTTTTCCATGTACGTCCATCTTTTTAAAGTATATTTTATGCATTGGTGTTGGATGTATAAAAAATATTTTAAGGTTCTAGATGAATATGAAAATCTACTTTAGTATTTTATATGCATGAACGAAATACTTTAGGGTGTTAGACATAAAAAAAATACTTCCGAATTTTAGATGCACCTCAAAAATATTTCAATGATCTAGACGTACCTAAAAAAATATTTTTCAGTGTTGAATGATCAACAAAATACTTTAGAGTGTTAAACATGCATGAAAAATACTTTAAAATGCTGTTATAAAAATTATATAATAAATATTTCTTTAGAAAATATTTTTTGTTTTTTTTTTGGGGCCTCCTAAAAGCGTCCTAAATAACATTGATCTTGCTTCTACCGCCAGCACGCCTCCGAAAAGCCAAATATCAACTGAAATGCGATAATAAAAATAGGAATGAGAATAAGGATTATGGGTGATCACACCCTAAATTGTTCAAATCCACTTCTTCATTCTCGAGATTTGCGAAATGCCACATGCTATTGCCGTAATAGCGTCAAGTCAATCTCACGAAATGGGCATTCTTCTCACTCTTCTTTTTATTTCTGGAAAATGCCTCCCTCTCTCCCTCCCACCACCTTTTCGATATCACAAACCATCATCAATCTTCCCTACCTTCACTTTAACCCTATTAGCTTTCGCTGTTCTTCATCATTAATGTTAAGGTATGCGTGTTGTAATTGCTTTCCTTTTCTTTTCTTTGCCTTCTTGGTACTTTCTTCTCTCTCACTAGTTTCATTGCTTCTCAGGGTTTATGGAAGGTTTCCTTGCTGGGAAATTTGAGGCAAATCTGTTAACCTTCAAGTTTGTGGTAGGATGACGTTTGGGGGTTTATTCTGAGGGAAAAAAGGCGAGGTATCAATAAATTCTAATGATTGAGATTTGATTCTGTTGGCATTTTGTTTTTTCTGCGTGGAAACAGTTTCTTTAAGTAGAATAGGGATTTATTTGTTTGACGGGACAAATCTTTATTATCTTGTTTAGCTCGAAGTTCTGCGCCTAATAGTTAAAGGGAATTTCCTCTTACGGTTCCTACTAGCAACCAGCTTCAAGATTTTTAAGATGTTTCGAGCATCCAGCGCTTTCGACATCTGTTTTATGAAAATGGGATGCTGGCTCCATTTATAGTTGTATGCTTTTGCATCGTCTTTTCTACAGATGCATGAACGTGGAGGCTTCATGTTATTTCTCATCACAATGATTTGAGAGTTAAAGGTGTTAGCAAATTTTGTTGGATGATTTGGGAGTATTAAGTGGATGAGCTTTAATTGAGATAACTCTGTTTATTTATGGCAAATTTCTTGTTGATGAATACTGTTTTCCTGGGACATTGGGCATCAATGTTGATATTTGTTATTGGAAAAGTGGTCAGTTACTCAATAGAAGAGGTTGAATTCGGATCTTTTTGACAATGAAGAACAAGGTTATTATGGTTTTCACTGGTTTTCAAAACCTTATAGTCTTACTTAAGGCTATGAAACCTAAATCTCAGTGGCTAACTCATATGTATGGGTATGAACATTAGTTATGGGTAATTTAATATAAATCCAAGACATTATTCCAATGTTTGAGATGCCAAAATATGTTGAGATTCCGTTAATTATCTTTTTTTTAACTTTGCGGAGGAACAGCTTTTTTGGTATTATCCATTTTGATGCCAAAGTGTACTTGACTCTGCTTGGCTTTGAAAATTTGCATTGAATGGCATGATATGTTCACTTTGTATTCAAGTTTCTAGATTATAATCCATTTTGATTCTTTGCAACTTGCAGGTGAACATGATATATCCAATTCATTGAATTGGGCAAGCATATTAATCGCTTCCATTTACAAACATTTTCTCTTCAAGGCATGGGTTACCAGACTCGCCTTACCCCTAGACATAAATATCCCAAGTTGCGCTGTGTCTTTGTCATTTTATTGGCAATAGTTTTTGCAATTGAATTATTCATCCATGGCCAAAATATTTCATACTTCTTCCGACCGGTTTGGGACAAACCCCCAGCTCCCTTCACACGTATACCACACTATTATGCAGAAAATGTCTCCATGGACCATCTCTGCCGCCTCCATGACTGGTCGCTTCGATCTCAACCCCGTCGCATTTTTGATGCAATCATCTTTAGCAATGAGTTAGACATACTAGAGATTAGATGGAGAGAGCTTTATCCTTACATTTCAAAATTTGTGCTCCTTGAGTCCAACACTACATTTACAGGCATTCCAAAACCTCTATTCTTCGCCTCAAACAGGGCCAGATTTGCCTTTGCTGCAGACAAGGTTGTTGATGGTGTGTTCCCTGGCCGAATTGCAACCCATGGATCACATAAGGACCCTTTTGTGCTCGAGTCAGAGCAACGTTCAGCTATGAATACATTGCTACACCATGCAGAGATTATGAATGGTGATATTCTTCTTATGGCAGACACGGATGAGATTCCTAGCCCTCACACCCTGAAGCTGCTTCAATGGTGTGATGAAATTCCTCCTGTTATGCATCTTGAACTGAAGCACTACATGTACTCATTTGAATTCCCTGTGGACTACAGCAGCTGGCGGGCCACCGTGAATGTGTATGGTCCCCTGACTCGTTACAGACACTCCCGAAGAACTGATGTGATCTTCTCAGATGCAGGATGGCACTGCAGCTTCTGCTTTCGGTATATTTCTGAGTTTGTGTTCAAAATGACAGCTTATAGTCATGCAGATCGTGTTAAACAGGGAGATTTTCTCAGTTACAAGAGAATCCAGGAGCTTATATGTAAAGGGAATGATCTCTATGGTATGCTTCCTGAAGAATACTCCTTCCAGGAGTTGATTAGAAAGATGGGATCGATCCCAAGATCGGCTTCCGCGGTTCATCTTCCTGCTTATTTGATAGAGAAGGCACATAAGTTCAAGTTTCTTCTTCCTGGAGGCTGCATGAGAGAACCAGGATGAACTCTATTTGGATATCTTACATTCATAAAAATGAATGTAATATATTGAAAAATAGATCCAAAATGAATTATTACCCTAGAAATAGAATATTAATCTTACATTTACATCTTATTGTGAATATATGAATATAGAAAAAGGATCTTAGGTTCTTCCTTCGAGATTTTAGCTTTTTGGAGTACTTGGAACTAAAATTTCCCACTTTAGAATATGCTAGGCTCTAGGATAGCATGAATATGTATTTTCCACCTTAGAGAACAAAGGATATTTTATCCTTTCAAGTAGGCAGATAAACAAGATAATACAAGTCTTGTTGAAAGTAGTTGATTCTTTTATAACTATGCATTGCTTCTGGACTTGCGGTATTTTTTATGTACCTCTTAAAGGCAAGTTACAAAGATATATTTAAGATTGAACATCAATAATTGAGAAAAGGAATTCTTTTTTTAATAGAAAAAAGGAATTTAACATCATCAATGAACTTCTCAGCAACTGTTAAAAAATATTTGGGAGAATCATAATTAGGTTTTTAACTAAAAGATATAATATCCAGTAAGTTCTAAGAATTGATCAGTCTGTTCCACTTTGTAAATGTTATATATCTTGATTGATATCTAATTGTGATTCTCTCAAAACTCTCAAAATGTTTGCCTCCACACTCACACACCAAAGGGCAATGAATGTATAATATTTATATAATAATATGGAGGGACTACCTCTAGTCTTTAATATAAAAAATCAATTAATTAGTTTTGGGAAATTAATGGAGCTTAGATTATGAGTATCACTATTTTAAATAAAATGAAATTTTAAGGATAAAAATCATTGGATTTAAATTTCATGGATCACAATTAAAATGAAAGTAAACTTAAGAACCAAAGATTGCATTGACTTTTTTTAAAAAAACCAAGTGTCTCAGTGTTTTTTATCTCATAAAATTTAATTCTATTTTAATCCATGGAGGTTAGTGAAATTTTATATTTATTTGAGGATTGATTGAAATTAAATTACCATAATAGTCCTTAAATGAAAATTCCAGGGAGAATTTGGTAAAGCTTTCCATTGGAGAATTTATTGTAAAATGAGACATTTTACACATATGTAAATGAGCTTTCATAATATACAATTGAGACTTTACGTTATGTGCAATTGAACTTCCTTATATGCAACTAAACTTTCACATAGGGGAGAGCACGGAACCCGTAACCCGCACAGCCCGCCCGGACCCGCGAAAAATTCCACGGATTGGGCCCGCCCAATGGCGGCCCGTTACGGGCGGGTAAAAAACCCGCCCATTAAAAAAATAACGGGCGGGCTACGGGTATGCCACCGGGCTGCCCGTAACCCGCCCGTGTATATATTTTTTTTCCTGCTGACTGCAACCCTTCGTCCTCGGTCCTTCCTCCTTCGGCAGTCGACAACACAGGCCCAAAGTTGGGCCGCCCAACCCAAAATCCCTCCCATTTCCTATTTTCCTTCGTGTCTTCGTGAGCCTCAATCTCACAGCTAAGAGTGCCATTTCCCATTTCCCATTTCGTTTGCGTGAAGCCGTGACTGACTTCCTGGCCGAAGAAGTGTGCTGTGCCCTAAATCCCTAATTGCTCCCCTCCCAGCTCGGCACTTGGTAGCTCCAGCTAAGAGTTCTCTCTCAGTCTCATACTTCGTTTTGCGTGACGAG
>JANTPZ010122255.1:0-14165 GCA_025593235.1 Vachellia pachyceras | reverse complement strand
AGCACTCGACGCCGGCGTCGCTTTTACAGGTGTTCTTCTGTTTTTTACCCTACAGAGTTATGATATCATTGGTCCTTCTTGGTGGGGACTTCAGGCTGATGATCATTGTAGCTTGGCTAGGTGCCCTACAGCACCAGGTATTAAGACTCCAGGATGCCCTACCTTTTAAGTGTAAAATGTGTATATATATGATGAGACTAGACACTTTCTTTGCACTTTCATTTATTCAGATGAAGCAAAACAAAATGAACACACTGGTGGTTTGCTTTCAGATATTTTTTTTCTATTTATAGCTTTTCTATTTATGAGCAATGAGATTGATGAGTATGATATAACGTGTTTGAGAATAGATAACCTCACTATCCTTTAAAATTTTACAATGAATTAGCTCTCTGAAACTCTTATGTTTATACGGATAACTCTTGAAAAATTAATTTTTTTATCACTTATATCAGCACACATGAACGTTTAGGAGGGTTATTTAGCTATTAATCAAAGTTTGAGTGAGTTACATGTACACAAAAAATAAAATTTAAAGGTATATGGACTGACAAAACAGGTTTTTTTTTTTCTGTGATTACATCGTAGCAGTTTTCCATGGTGCATTTAATAGAGACTGAAGACACACCGCTACAAAAATAGCCTACCCCACAACCCCCCCCCCCCCAAAACAAAAAAAAAATAGCCAGAGGATGATTTATAGGTCGCTCATTTTAAATGAATTATTTTACAAGTTACAGAAGCTAATTAAAAATATAATTATTATAAATTATTAAGAATTAATTTCTAAAATTTATTTATTAATTAAGTATTGATGATAAAGAATGGGGTAAAATAGTAAATTCAATCCCCAAATCAAGCACAAAAATATATTTGGGTGAAGAAGATCAGGCCCAATTCATCACTAAGTCCAACCAAGAGGTGGAGCCAGAAGTCAATACCTTTTAAAATACCCTAACATTTTTACAAGTTCTAGTTAGGGTGTATAAAAAACAAAATGGTCTCTCTTCACCAAAAAAAAACAAGATGGTCTCCAATTCATTCCATTTCAACGCGAGGTAGTCCGATTTGATTCGATTCAAATAAGCAATATGATGAAATCAAACTAGACTAGAAGGACTGATTGGTCGGGTTGTACCGAGTTCTAAACCAAGTGGTCTAGTCCGATTTTGTCCAGGTGATTTTTTTAAATATCTTGCCGTTTATATGGTTCCTTTTTATTTTTCATTTAATATTGTTGGAGTTTCTTATGGATGTACAATTAAGTTCTATCGTTCTAGGATGATTTTATATTTAAGTATTTTTATTATGGTAATTGTATTTATCATGTTTAATTTTTGGTATTTCATAGAGAAAATGAAAAAAAAAATTATGGAATTTGATGTCTTGGTTTGTTTGGACCAATCCATTAGTCTAACTCGATCTTAAGATTCTACTAGACTGGACCATAGGCTATCAAACCTAGTCCTTTCGCCGAAAATATACCAGACTTTGAGTTGAGCTCTGATCTGGTCTGATCTATCCATTATACAGCCATACTTCCAACACTTTGGTATGACAATTTACCACATATACCCAAATTTTATTGGGCTTTGAAACTAAATTTTTAAGCAACAACATTAATGGAAAAAAAATGCACATAAACCTATAGTTTATGTAATTTGTTCAATTTGTTATTAGCCATTTCATCATTGTGGCAACTTTTTTCTTGGTTTGGTGAAATGCCTTAATCAAGTGATTCCACATTCGCTAATTCAGGAGCCTCTGGTTAATTGCGTTTGATTTTCTTTTGTTTTTTTAATGGTGATTTCCCCCTCTCTCTCCCACTTATAAGAAATGAAAAGCACATTCATTTTGACTTATGTTTGTAAGTTCTGAAAATTGCGTTGTATAGAATAATTACATAAACTACAGTGAGTATCCTTGTATAGAAACAACAACCTTCTTTACTATAATCTACAATAGACACGTATTGAATTGCCACAATCAAGTAGCTACAGTGCGTGTCTTTGTATCGAAACAACAACCTTCTTTACTATAGTCTACAATAGACACGTATACAGGTTGGAAGAGTTTAGAATAATTACAGACTATCAGTTATTGTTGTGACATATTGGGCATCATGGGCTTGTGGTTTGTTTGGGCTTCAATACTCCCCTGTGAGTCAAATGGTGTTGGAACAACCGAGACACTCAATACACACTGGTAGTAATGAGTAAAAACGCTCTCTCTGTTGTTCCTAAGAAGCCTTCGCTTCTTCCTCCTTCTATGGAGGAGGAAGATTTGTTGTTTCGTAGCTCAAAAAAGGTTAAGAACGATTTGGATCAAGCTGACTCAGGGGCTCTAAAAGGCCAATGGCCAAGGCTGAGTAACAACCAAAGGGCTTATCATGAAGGAGGTCCTTCCTTCATTGATAAGCTTAAAGGGATTAGCAGGGAGGAAGCTATGGAAGATAATGTTGATGAAAACATGCTCTCTGATGATACCTTCTCTGATTCGTCCAAAGGTGAAGGAGAAGAGGAACCTATATGCAACATAGTGGAAGATCCTAACTGAAACTTCCCCTCATTCTCCTTCTTTGAAAGTATGAAAAAGAAGCTTTACAAACCTTGGAAGTTAGCTGTTATAGTTAAGTTGTTGGGCAGACAAATAGGGTACAAAACTTTGGTTCAGAGGGTGCAAGCCTTATGGGCTAGGAAATGTATACTCAATATCATTAATATTGGTCATGGCTACTTCATTGTGAAGCTTTCGAACAGGGAGGATTATATGCATGCGCTGACTGGGGGGCCATGGATGATCTTTGACCACTACCTCACTGTTCAACCATGGGAGCCTGGGTTCAAAGCTCACAAAGCCACAATCAACAAGGTGGCTGTATGGGTTAGGCTGCCAAGGATTCCTATGGAGTTTTTCAACGAACAGGCATTAACCTGCATCGGTAACAAGATTGGCAAAACTCTCAAAGTTGACTTGAATACTTCTTGCTAGTTGAGGGGCCATTTCGCTAGGATATGCGTCTTATTGGAATTGGGTGTTCAACTTATGCCTGGGCTTTCTCTGGAGGGCGAAGAATATTGTTTAGAGTATGAGGCCTTGCACTTTCTTTGTTCTAGGTGTGGGATCTACGGGCACAGACAGGACAGTTGTCATATGAAGAAATCTGCATCGGATAACAAAGAGGAGCAGGAGGGAGATATCTAGAAGCAATATCAGTAGGTGATCCAGGAAGAGGTGAAGATGACGGACCAATGGAGAGTTGTGGAGAAAAGACGGTACCGGAGGAATAAGGAGAAGTCCGTCGAGCAAGTCACGGTGGGGAGGTCGGGAACGCGATTCAAAGTACTAGAGGTTGAAGACCTACCGCCTGAGGCTACTCATGAGGACATGACGGCATTAAATGAGGCTATAGGGTCTGTGTTGAAGCAAGGAGAAGGGGCGATTATATCAGTTCCAAGGTGCAGCCGTTTTGATCGAAAAGGGAAAACAGGTAAGAGTGAAACGACGCCAAGAGTTGTGAGAAGGAAAATGGAGGCGGAGCAGGTGCAGTATACTGACAGAGGACATCAAAACAGGGGTGTGAGGCGAGCTGAAAAATGGATGAGAGAGGATAAGGAAAAGGGGGGAAAGGTGCTTAATGGACCGTTACTAATGCTTACAATGGGGGAGGAAGCAGTGGGGCCCGATGAAGACGTGGGGAATAGAGGTGAGGACATGTTGGAACCTGAGGCTGGCAAACCATGCACGTCTGGGATGTTTGACGAGGAGAGGATATGTGAAAGGATGACGTCAGATGAGAGGTGGAAGTTGGGCTCCAATTAGCTCGGCCCAGTTGACAAGCTCGACTTGGATCCTGGAGACGGGCTAGATAAGAGGGAGCATGTCCTGGACTCAGCAGCACATCCTGGGCCAAATCAGACGGGCCTCTTGGATCCAGGGGAGGGCATGTTGTTGGAATGTGAAGGCCAACAATTTGGGCTGGAGGATGAATATGTTATGCTTGAGGAGGAGAGGCCTTCTTCTCCATTGGGTTCGTATGTGCCTGATTCCCAGATTTATTAATTATGTGGTTGCCTTTTGGTTTTTTCTGTGGCTTGTTTATTCCTTTTTATTTATTTTTTATGGATAAAATATTTTATTGGAATATTAGAGGAGCTTGTGGAAAAGGTTTTTTTTCAGAAATTTAAAGCTGGCCATGAATGAGCCCAAGCCTAGTCTTATTTTCCTGTCTGAGACTAAGTGCAATAATGTGGCTTAGATTCCTTCTTTAACTGGGTTGGGTTTTGATGAAGTTAGATGCATTCCAAGCAATGGCAGATCAGGTGGGTTAATTGCGGCTTGGAATTCAAGTAACTTTAAAGTCAAAATCATTGAAGAAAATAGGCAATTTTTCCATTGTGAATGTTCTGTTGCAGGTAATCTTGATTTCTTTATTACTGCTGTTTATGCTATCCCTCATTCCAACATGATGCATGTTTTATGGGAAAGACTTCAGGTCATGGCTAGTAATATTTCAAGCCCTTGGATTGTCATTGGTGACTTCAATGATATTAGTTGCTTTAATGAACGCATTGGAGGATCTGGCGCTTCTTTGACTCGTATGAATTTCTTTAATGATAGCATAATGGCTTGTAATCTTTCAGATCTCGGTGCGGTTGGGCCTAAATTTACTTGGAAAGGGCCGCGCCTTTCAGGTTGTAATAGACTCTATGAAAGATTAGATCGGGCTCTTGTTAATCCCAGTTTCCTTGCTCTTTTGCCTGATTGCTTTCTTAAGGTACTTCCAAGGACTAATTTCTCTGATCATAACCCCTTGATTCTCTCCTTGGGTATGTATAGTCAAGGAAATCACGGTGCTCGTCCCTTCCGTTTTGAAGCCATGTGGTTAGCTCATAGTGACTTTAAGAACTTCCTAAATTATAATTGGGATTCTAATAGTGATCTGGGTGCAAATATGGATAAATTGAAATCTTTACTCCCTATTTGGAATAGAGAGGTTTTTGGAATGGTTGAGATGAGAAAAAAAGGAACATTCTGGCTAGGCTGAATGGCATTCAAAAGTCCCCTAGCTACCCCTACTTAAGCTTCTTGTGTAATTTGGAAAAGGATTTACAGCGGGATTTAGAGGAGGTGCTTAAGCTGGAGGAAATCAAATGGTTCCAGAAATCTAGAGCTGAATGGATAACTCAAGGGGATAGAAATACTAAATATTACCACTTGAAAACGGGGGCCAGGGGAAGAAAGAACAAGATTAGAGCCTTAAAGGATGCTAGTGGTGCTTGGATAGAGGAGGAAGATCAAGCTAAGGCCTTGGTGACGGGTTTCTTTCGCAACCTTTTCCAGGCTGAGGATGGGGGACATATTTTGACCAATCAATCTTCAACGTTCCCTGTCATTGATCAATCTCTGTTACACCAGATGGGTGTGGTTCCGAGTGATGAGGAGATTCGCAGGGCAATCTTTGACATGGGGCCTTTTAAGGCATCTGGTCATGATGGTTTCTCTCCGGTTTTTTTCTAAAGAAATTGGAATATTGTTGGTAAGGAAGTTTGTAATTTTGTTAAGGCGGCTTTTAAAGGTCAGGTGGACCTTGCTAATGCTAATAAGACTTTAATTATTCTCATACCTAAAAGGGATAACCCTGAGAGGGTGGAGCATCTTTGCCCTATTTCTTTATGTTCTGTTCACTACAAGTGCATTACCAAGATTATAGCCAAGAGAATAAGGAGGATTATGAATGATCTTGTTTCCCCTTTCCAGGCAGGTTTTATACCTGGGCGACACATTCAGGATAACATTATCATTGGCCAGGAAATTTTGCACTCTATGAGTCGGTCAAGAGGAAAGAGAGGTTTTATGGCAATTAAAATTGATCTTGAGAAGGCCTATGATAGGATCAATTGAAATTTTATGAAGGGGATCTTGAAAGAAATAGGGTTCGAGGAAGGTTTCATATCTTTGTTAATGAATTGTACTTCCACCACCTCTTATAACGTTTTATGGAATGGAACTTACTCTGAATTCTTCGATCCTAAGAGGGGCTTGAGGCAAGGAGTTCCTATCTCTCCCTTCCTCTTTGTGCTCTGTATGGATAAGCTGTCTCATATCATTAATGATGCGGTGAATGATGGCCATTGGAAGCCCTTTCGAATTACCAAAGATGGCCCTCTTATTTCTCATCTTATGTTTGCAGATGATCTCTTACTTTTTGGGGAGGCCACGGAGAAGCAGGTCGAGGCGATGATGCTTTATCTTGACAGATTCTGCCTTGCTTCAGGTGCGAAGGTGAGTAAAGAGAAGTCTTCTATCTTCTTCTCCAAAAAGGTTCCACCTTTAATGAGAAGAAAAATCCAGTGTATCTCAGGTATGAATGTTTCAACTGATATTGGGAACTATCTGGGTTTTCCTTTGTCTAGAAAGAAAAAATCTACCGAAAAATTCCATTTTATTGTTGATAGAGTCAAATCTAAATTGTCAGCTTGGAAAGCCAATTGTCTTTCTGTTGCAGGTAGGGTTACTCTTGCTAAATCCGTTCTGAGTTCTTGTCCCCTTTACCCTATGCAAGCAGCAAAAGTTCCGTTATCTATTTGCAATGAGGTTGAGAAGTTGCAGCAAAACTTCATATAGGGTTCTGTCAATTCTAAGGGGTTCCATCCTGTTATTTGGGAAATTGCTACTCTTCCCAAATCGCATGGTGGTCTCGGTTTTAGAAGATTGTGATCTATGAACAGAGCTTTTGGAGCAAAATTAGCGTGGAATCTGCTTAAAGGGTCTTCCGGGCTTTGGGCAGAAGTTTTGCAAAACAAGTATATGCTCAGAAGCGAGGAGAACCTCTTTAATTCTAGGCCAGGAGATTCTAGTCTATGGCGATTCATATGTGAGCAACAGGAGCTAGTGCAAAGTGGGATTAAATGGCAGGTCAGGAATGGGACTATGGTGAGCTTTTTCTCAGATGTCTGGCTGATTCCGGGGAAGACAATCAGAGATTTATGCATTAGACCCCTTTCGGATCAAGAGGTAAATTCTACGGTGGCGGATTGGGTTACCAATGGCAGATGGGACTTCCAGCGTCTCGGTGGGTTAGTTAATGGGGAGGCTTTTCTCAATTTATATAATTCTATTCCCCCCAGACCGGATGCGGGCGAGCATGTTATGACGTGGGGGTTAACTCAAACCAGAAATTTTACGGTGAAGAGTGCTTATCTTTCTATTGAACCTTGCCCGCATAATATGTATAGTCCTGTTTATAAGCAGATCTGGAAATGGAAGGGAGCAGAGAGGATAAGAATTTTCCTTTGGAAGGTCTTTCACAATAGACTTCCTACGAATGGATGGAGGAGTAAGTGGTTTAGTGTTTCTCCCTTATGCCACTATTGCCAAGAGGATGAGGAGGATATTCTTCATGTGCTTAGAGATTGTCATTATGCTAGAGGGATATGGTTACTGTCGGTGAAGGTTTCTTGTTTTCAAAGCTTCTTCTCGTGTTCCTTGCGTGATTGGATTGCTATGAATCTTAAGAGGAACGTGGGATTGAGCTCCTTTTCTAATTGGGACCTTTTCTGGGGCGTTGCTTGTTGGCAGTTATGGACTTGGAGGAACAAGGATATCTTTGATGATGAATTTTCAAAGCCTTCCAATCCTTTTAACGCGATTGGTGCCTCTTGGAAGTATTATGTTCAGTCTTATGAGATTGTGGATATGTACCCGGACACTAAGGATCATAGACTTCATCATTGGAGCACGCCTGATAGAGGATTGGTTAAAGTTAATGTGGATGGAGCTGTGGCTCAAATATCCCAGAATGCAGGATGCGGTGGAGTTATTAAGGACCATATGGGTTCATGGATTGTGGGATTTGCTGATTCATTGGGTCATTGTGATCCCCATAATGCGGAGGAATGTGCCATTTACAAAGGTCTTTTGTTGGCTTCTAGTTATGGTTTCAACAGGATCATCATCGAGTTTGATGCCAAGATGTTGGTGGACATGCTCAACTCTGAGTGTGTTGCTGATAACACGGGGCTTTTGTTCCTCAACATTAAGAATCTTATACAAAGCGAATAGAATGTTACCATCCGACATATTCCTAGGGAGATCAACCGCCTGGCGGATGCCCTTGTGAAGGAGGCCATATCCTCCTCTTCACTCTATCGTGCGTGGCCGCATCATTTGCAGACTCTGTACTTGAAAGACTACTTGGGACCTGATCCCCTTCCTGTGTGACCTCCTTTCTTCTTCTGAGCTTTAGGCTCCCCTTTGTATCAAAAAAAATTCACAGAAGCTTCAGACTCCTCCAGAACTTCGAGAAATTTGTACGTGTTTAACAGTAAAATTAAGTAATTAACACACACACCCCACCCATCGTTCTCTATTGCGAGACACAAGACCTTAAATGAAAATATCAAATTATGTTTGCTCCATTCTGCTCATGTTAAGTAACGGAATATATATATAGCATTCACATTCCTAAATCACATGTGCTCATCCGTACATTCTGTAGGTTAAATTGTGGCGTGAATTCTGAATGAGTGAATGTGGAAAATTCAGGAAAATGCACTTTCGAGTCCTTCAACTTTTTGAGTTTAAAGGTAAGGACATTATTACTTGCGATATTTTCTAATCTATACTTTAAGATAATAATCATCATCAATATATATACAGGTTAGTACGTAAAAAATTTAAAGTAATTAAGGTACATTTTTTATTATAGAGTCGGTTCTTTTTAATTTTTGTTTCTTCTTTTTCCCTTTTTGACGGAAAGATAGAAAATTGAAAAGCTCTAGAACTTGTTCGTCGATGTTGGGTCTTCTCTCCGGAGTCTGACGGTCAGATAAAGCGTAAAGCTTGGTTGTTTCATCCCCTTCGTCAAGAAAACGACCAATAACTAATCAAAATCGTTTTCCTTTTACCTTTCATTTCTTGGATACGGTGTTAAATAATTTCTTGTGTTAGTTAGTCGTTTTCTTTTTTTGGATCATATCGCTGAAAGATACCCAAATACCATCCGTTTCTGCGATAATTATATTTTTATTATCCGTTGAGCATTCAATTAAGATTCATCTATGTTCCAAACAAACCCTACTACATACGCAAATCCAGAATCTTGCCAGCATCTCGCTGATTATAAGCTCAAACACGGCTTAAATGGCTACAAAGCGATTCAGAAGTTCCTCGTTACCTCCCCAACTGGAAAGTCGAGCGTCAAGAAACCCAATATAAAGATACCTAGATGCGACTACTGTAATAGCTATGGTGGTAGACTTTATATTTGTTTGATTTGCTCTTCATTCGCTTGTGTGGATCATACACTTACGCATCCCCGGTCCGAGCCTGGCCATAGCATGTTCGTAGACACTGCAAGGGCAGAGCTCTATTGTGGACTATGCCGTGATCAAATCTATGATCCTGATTTTGATCAACTTGTGGTGTTTAAGCACTTGGTGTGTATGCCAGACAGTGATTTTGGAAATGAAAGCATTGGACAAAGATTGACCAAAAGAAGGAGGTTGGCTTCAGGCATTGGATTTCTTCAGGAGAAATCCAAATGTGGTGTTCCTATGATCGATCGGCTGGAGAAACCCTGTTATCCGCTGGGTTTGAGAGGATTGAATAATTTGGGAAGCACGTGCTTCATGAATTCTGTGTTGCAGGCATTATTTCATGCTCCTCCTTTCAGCAAATATATCCTGAGTGGTGGCCATCGTCCTGAATCTTGTCAGAAGATAGCTACCGACCGGTTATGTTTGCTTTGTGATGTTCATGCGATGTTTTCGGCCATGTTTTCTGGCGATCGAAGTCCATATAGCCCCGCTCAGTTTCTCTACAGGTCTGCAACTGTTCTGTCTTTGAACTCGTTGATTTTAGCCAATTCATAACTAGATAGGCGTTAATGTCAATATATATAATGGTTGACAATTGACATATATTTATCAGTCGGATCTGTTCTACTTTCAGTTTTTGTGGGATACTTCATATGCTCGTTGTTGCTTTGTTTTAAAGCCGTCCGATAAAATGTGCTTCATTTGTCATGCCTTAAGGCTCGTGATGCTTTTTCACGCCGTAAGGTTGGGGTCGATTATTTTCTTGCATATACCTAGCCGCAATTTTTTTGGAGCATCTTCAATTCAGACTTGAAACAGTCAGGTCTTTGGATGTATTATGTTGCTTTGATGCACAAAAAGCCCATGTTTCCAGTCCCGTGGTTGCTGAAACCTTTTGTTTTTGTTTCAAGCTGGTGGCAGCATTCAGAAAATTTTGCAAGTTATGAACAGCAGGATGCTCATGAGTTTTTGATTTCAATTTTGGATATAATTCATCAGAGAGAGGGCAAAACAAGAAACAAAAGCAGAGGTACTTGCATTCTGAGATTTGTTGTTTACCTGCGTATTCATTCTACCACATGTTCGATGTTAGAATCAAATATTTGGCTCTCCATGTCTCCTGTATAATAAACATATATGATCTGCAGCTGAGGGATTCAGTCTAGGCATGCACTAATTGCATGATTCTTTGGGTATCTCATGTTCAAATAACCAGGAAGAATATAATTTTAAAAGGTGATTATATACAAGTATGGTAACTTAATACAGCACTGTGTTATTGGGTAATTCAAGTTCTGTCAAAGTAGCTTTTACATGGGAAGTTTTAAAAATTCTTTTGTATTCTGTGGCACACTTTTGACATATCTCAAGGACGTTGAGTGAAAAATAATCTTACCACTAATAAGAAAATGACAAGTCTTGTACTCCTGTCAGCATCTCTTAGTTATGATGTTTTGCCCAAATTGATGATGCCTGCTATTGTTTCCACAGATAATGCAGATTGCCAATGTATTGCACATAGGGTGTTTTCTGGGTTGTTGAGATCTGATGTTACCTGTCTGGTCTGTAGATTCACCTCAACAACCTATGACCCTTGTCTGGACATTTCACTCGACTTGGATAATGTCAGCCGCTCTTTCGCGGAAAACGGTACCAAGCTTCCCAAGCGGAATGAGGATCACAGTATGTCAACATTGCAGGGCTGCCTAGACTTGTTCACGAGGCCCGAGAAGTTGGGTTCTGACCAGAAGTTTTACTGTCGGAACTGTCAGGAGAAGCAGGACTCTTTGAAGCAAATGTCCATAAGAAAGCTTCCGTTGGTTCTTTGCTTGCACATGAAGCGATTCCAACACTCTTTTGCCCAAAGAATAACAAGAAAAGTAGATCGCTATATGCACTATCCATTTTCCTTAGACATGACCCCATACCTGTCATCTTCAATCATCAGAAGCCGATTTGGCAATAGGATTTTTGCTTTTGGGGGCGATGATTCAGTTACGTTACCTCAGTTTGAGGTTTTTGCAGTGGTCACACACTCAGGGACGCTCGAATCTGGTCATTATATTTCCTATGTACGTTTAAGAGAGCAATGGTACAGATGTGATGATGCTTGGGTAATTGAGGTAGAGGAGGATGTGGTCAGAGCTTCCCAGTGTTACATGATATTCTATATGCAAAAAACCGAAGCAGAGAGGATTTGAGTCAGCTTCCAATTTCTCTTAGAAGAGGCATGTCTGTTGATGTGTCTTCATTGATGGCCAGCTTGTTAACGCTTTTCGAGAGCATAGTTGTTTGCTGTGCGATTGCTCGTTGCTTGTTAAAAGCTGTATTAGGAACAGGCATCGTCATCAGAAGAATTCAGATTGTGAAAAAGCTGGTCATGGAAACTGGTGCCTGGCTGCTAATTTGACTGTGATGGAATTTTTTTTTTCCGAGGTTATTTCGTCAGCAGCATTGACACATATTAGTGGGAGTGAATCAACCTAACTCCTCCATATTGGAAATAACCACTTGTCATAATATGCTTACTCAGATTCTTTGATTGCAGATTAGTTGTGTACAACATATCTCGTGGCAGCTGATTTTTATGAGCATTGTCGCCACCATTGTTGTTATGTGCTCCGCACAAAACGTGGGGAGAAAGTAAGAAAACTAACAGCAAGAGTTGATTTGAGTAATTTTCTGTTTTCTTTCTTAAGTTGAAAAACTTTCTGCTTCCCCATCAGTTCTTTTCCTTGTTACCCCCCCCCCCCGGCCTTTTTTCCCTTCAAATCAAATTTGAAGGATTTGCAATTTGTGAAGAAGAAGAAGAGATAATAAAGTTGAGAAAAGTCAAATTAATATAGAATTTTAGAGTTATATGATATACATGCAAGTAAATCCTAGTGCTTGTTTTTCTTGAACGAAGCAATCTCCGATTATAAATTAGTTAGATTTATTTTCTTCATTTTTTTGTCTGGCCGATTTCAACATGCATCTCAATATAATAATTAAAGATAACCCAATTACTTCAGAATTCTAGTCAGGAATCTCTATAAACAAATCACACAGATATATGAAGAGATTCTTTGGTGATTACATGCCCAGTTTTGCTGATCTGGCGTCGCGTAAGCCTGGTACGCTCGATCGCTTTTAATAACACTTACACATGCTTTAATGGACAGGATGAACATCTGCATCAATAGAATTTCCCCAAGAAAGTTCAGATTATTAATATAAACATGTACTAATATTTAAGACGTAGTGTGTAGTGCAGCCACGAGTTAGTTGAAGCACCTATGCAAGCTGCAACTGTTTTTTTTTTTGTTTCTCATCCGATTTCTGAATCTTCACCCCGACTAATCCAGATTCGACCCGCGTCGCGTACTTGGAAATGGTGGGTGAGTTTTCCAACGGTGACTACTGTATACACAAGGACTTGAATTCGAGACCTTGCTTAAGTTGAAACAAGCCGCTTACCACTTGATCCAACCAACCGTTGGTATCTAAGCTGCAACTTTGTTTATACGATTTACTTATTTACTTACTGGCGGGCCAATTGGAGATCTCATGTGGAGGTATACACCCCTCCTCGACAATAGTAAAATATGTTCTGCCCAACGAAACAATCTATAAATTAACTACAGCTGCAATCTCTGTCCCACGAAAGTTAAAAAATGCAATTGTAAAGTTTTTTTTTTTCACTTGGTTCTTCGTTCAATTAGGTGATTAACAATGTCATAATCTGCTCTCACTAAACGAAGGTAAGTTAAATAAGCAACCGCTTTAGCCTGCAGATGTGAACGTGATATATTTTTCATCTGGAAACGGAAGAGGAGACAGATACGATCAACAATAATGCTAACTCAAAGAAAATAGGTGGGTTTAAACATCAGATTTTAATTAAGAGCGCATTGAGTATGGATATTTTTTTATTAGAAAGGTAAGCTAAGCTTGAAGAAAGGATTACAAGATGGGTGGAGGGTTATTCCCTCCTACAAAAGTTTTGTCACGTAGGATATATTCCATGTAGCTTGATGGAGCATTAGGAAGAATACAAAGTTGTGAGCTCCCTACATAGCTTCTCGAGCTATAATATCAGCGCACCTCAAAATTCTTTGTTGCTTTGATACAGTTCTACATTCCAGTTACCATAACAAATGTGATTGTTAAGTCCATAATCCCTTAACAGTGTATTAACCGATTCTAAAGAGTTAGAAAAAAACATGTACGTCGTTAAAGTGCAAAGCTTTACATAACTCCAAATCGGTTTGGATTATTGAGTATGAATATTTGATTTACTTGAAACTTAAGACAGGTAGTAAGGGTTAAAATTCAGACTGTGACCATGTGATTGTCTGTTTGGCAGAAGGCTCCTTTGGGGGATGGACGGCCTGATTCATGAAGAAGCTTCTTCTTCCTCGGCTTTATCAAGTGGCCTCGCAGTTTCTTACTTTTGTATTCGCTCTCTGGGCTTACTTGCTTGGTTTCATTTCACCCAAAAGAAAGAGAGAGAAGATTCAGGCAAGGGCCAAGTTTAGAGCCTTCGTACTACACGACGGCAAAAATTCTACGCACATTATCTTAAATTTAATTCTTGCTGTAGTGCATTAAATATATAAATTAATTCATTTTTTATTTTAAAAAGTTTCATCTCATTTAAGGTAATTCAATTTTTTTCAAAGATAAAAGTTGAAAATCAACAAATTCTGATTTTTTTATGAAGGAGAAAATAAAAACTTGGCCAGAATATAATTATGGTTGGTGAATTATGTATTTGTGGAAATTTTGAAAATTTTCTGGATTAGAGTTATACACCCATTTTTGCATGCGGGTGAGCGTGAAGCTTGCTAACATTTGGATACG